>VNKC01001269.1:0-212069 GCA_008042775.1 Drosophila pectinifera | reverse complement strand
AATATATAATAATAATATATATATATATAAAATATATATTTTATATAATTACTATTATATTATTATTATATTATTATACTATTTATTTTGTTATTCCACTAAGTTGTAAAGCTTGCCTTATCATTTTTGTAATTATCATTTTGATCTATTAGGTTTTAAACTAAATAAAAATCTAAAATCCGACTTAAAAAATTAAAATTTTTAGAACGTACACAATTTATAACATTTTTTTATAACACGGTCCAAAACGAAATACTTATATTAATTTATTTTTAATTTTTCCAATATTTCATATTTAGTTTTCATATTGTTATAGAGGAAGAACAACTTATCGAGGTTTGAGTGTAATAAGCGAGTGGTGGAAAGCGGAAAACACACTCTCGCCTATTGCCGAGCTGGTTGGAATCTTGAGTATTTTCCGAGCTAGACGTTGTAAACTGCAATATCTTTCAGTTACCATTTCTCTTATTCCTTCCAATTTAATTTGGTTTTCGGGCTTACTGTCAACGAATTCTGGAAAAGCATGGCTAGGTGAAAGGACAGCTTTCATTTTCAGAATTTTACTCCTTACAGTCAAGAAGCATTTTGTCAGTGGCCAAAACCGGCTATTTTTTTTTCCAATTCTAGTACATTATAGATAAAAAGCTCAAATCGTTAAAATATCGCGCTGATAAATTCCAAGTGTCTTTTTTTTCGTATCGAATTGGCCATGAAAAAAAAATTATTTTCAAACACGAAAAAACACGGATGGGCATCAAACTCAAATCTCAAAATTCTTAATATAAACAATTTTCAAAATTTGTGTCTTTTAGTTAACCATGGTTGGTATTATTTAATAAAAGCAACTGCAAATTTCCAATCAATATTATTTTCTCTGTACGTTTCCCACTCCACCTCTCTTCAGCAGAAATGTGCGCAGGCGCCGCTGGAATTGGTTCGCCGTTCGTCGTTCGAGTTTGGCTCGCAAATTAAGCGCCGCATGCGCCGCGGCAATTATTTCGGAATAATAAACCTGATACGGAAAGATGCTCTTATCTATGATTTCCGATGGCTACCGTGGATGCCGCACAGTAGCCCGGCAGCAGTTCGGCTATTTAATTTCAATTTAACAAAGTTTTATGGCCACCAAATTGCAGCGGCAGCCATCAAGGTGGCTTAAGATTTTATAGTTTTTGCAAATTTAATTAGTGCGATGTTTCCTGTGCGGATGCCTTTCTCTGAATTAGCCATTATATTTTATGGTTCCTGTGTAATATACAATGGTATTTATTGATTATCATAAGGGGAGAGGATACAGCAAAAAATTTTCCTGTTTCCGGGAAGCTAAGAGGATAAGCCTTTCTAATTCTCAGTACATATGTACCCTAGTAAATAGCAATAACTATAACTAACTATTAATAACTATTATAATAGCCAATAACTGTGTTATAAGCACAATATTAAACAACAAGCACACAAATTAAATAACAATACTTGCCTCCTACGTCCTACCTACATTGAGTTATAGTTTTCATAAATAAAATATAAGGCGACTTTGACTTATTTTATGTATATACATTTGTATGTATGTACATCGAAAAATGATAAAATCTGTAAATTGTATCGCTATATTATAAAGAGATACATTTATCTTTCTATTAATTAAGTACCGGCCGCGAACGAACGATTTTCCAAATATTTTTTCCTATGAATAACTTCATATTCCCTTTAAAAACAGCGTATTCCCTCCGAATAGATTGCAAGACAGAGTGAAAATATATAAAATGTTTTGTAGGCAAAATAATTAAATATAAAAACGCCTTTAAAGATAGATTGATAGTGAAAATATCACATTATTCATTGTATTACGTTTTATGAAAACTAGGACTTTAACTTTGAAGTTTTTTCATAAGTAATAAAAATAAATAAATATAATAATGAATATTTTATATTTCGGTCCTGGTTACAGTCAATCTCCAAAATAAACAAGGGTACAAGATTTAATATGGAAGAAATAATTTATTGACCACGGAATATAATAGTTAAATTATACATATATTATTATTATTATTACCAATATTATTCTTTGTGGTTTGATTTCATTTGCGACTTATATATGTCTGTATATGTGTTTTATGAGCGTATTTGCTAACTCACTGTCTAGTAGGTTTGATTTAATCGACAAAAATAATGACTAGACTATATATTATGTTTCAGATGAGACTATTCGTCTTCTTAATTTTGAGAGGCCGGCTTAACCTAGAGTTAGCGCATATGCCATCGTATATTAGTATTACCATTTAAGATAGTCATACCAGTCCAAGCTTTAAAATATTGAAATTCACTACAAAAATAATTTAAATATGATGTAATTTTAAAAAGAATTTTTCTTTTTAATGTTAATAACTACTATTATAGTTCATTGAATAATTTTAAATGATGTGTTCATTCTAATTAGATTTTCTATTTATTAAATTTACAAAAAATCCTTTAAATACATTTCAGAAAACAAATTATTTTTCTTTGATATACTTTTTACGGTTTTTATTTAACGTCGGCTTTCTAGTTTTCAGAATGGATTTAGCTTTCAATAGTTTTAATAATTTTCGAAATAAATGGGTTTTAATCAACCAAATTACATTCTGAACATCAGTTTTGAATGTTGTGGGTAATACGAACTCTGCGGATATGGCAACCATGGCAGCACCACCAAAATGTTCAGCCTTCTCTGCTGACAGCGCCACCTGGCCGTGAAAGGTGAGCCTAGTAGTTATTAGTGGTGGAGAGTGTTGGTAGCCCCGGAAATAAGCTAAATAAATTTATATGCCTGGGGTTTTCCAAAAGCGTTGCTAGCAAAATTTTCTAACAAATATCCAGTCACCATTCATACACGATTTATATTCTCGCTAAGTCTTTAAATCTTTCATTTAACAATTCACCTGTTATTTTGCAAAGTATGCCTTTTTACTGTGGTCTTTACTTCAAAAATATCTAGCTCCGATAATTTTACTGGGTGAAACCACATTTATGTCAATAAGTTATTGTTACAGCATAATATATGCTTTATTTATGCGTATACGGTATTTGAAAATTTTATAAGCTATTTCATGTAAAGTTTGCTAAGTCAGCCCTGAAAAACGCTAAGCTGGCAACACTGGCTGTGGGACAGAACAGTACAAGCTATCGATAACACACATGTACATCGATAGATCGATTGTCCACAGCTGCTGATGAATGAACGAATGTGCGGTGGAGTAAAAGCGTAAAACACGGTCAAAGAATTCGCGAAAAGAAAACAAGGCGAAGCGGATCGAGCCAGCCACTGGGAAACAGCAGGAAAAACACCAAGAGATTCCGGAGAGTAGTCTGCAAGGACCAGATAATCTCTCTCGTCCTGTCCACCGGCACACAATGGCAGCCTAGTGTGTGTGTGCTGCCGTGTGTGCGTGTGTTTGTGTGTGGTGAGGGCGCAGCAGCAGTTGTAGTTGTGGGCGAGTGCGTGTAGTAGTAGTACGAACGAGCGTGCAAGGCGACCACAGAAACAAAAAAAAAGAAATCTAGTTTTTGTTTAAAACCGAAATCTACTAAAAATTAGAGGAAATGAGTGCGTAGACGTGACCGACGGGCATTGGCATGCGATTGCAGCTACTCGCGGCGGCGGAGGCAGTGAATCTAACTTGCGGAGCTGAGTCGAAGTCGCACTTGCGCTTGCACCACTTCCTCCACCTCCCGATCCCGATCCCGTAATGCTGCTGGCCGCTGCCGGTCTGCCGGCCTACGATGCCGGAAAACTGAACAGCGGCGCCGGATCTGGCAGCGTCGGCTCCGGCGGAGGAGGCACGCCCACAACATCGTCGGTCGCCTCTCGCCCCAGTGCCGCCAGTGCGCTAATGAAGACCTTGTCCGTGCGCCTGCACCGCGGCACCGAGTTCATCAAGGACACCGTTCAGAAGGCCCTGGTGATGTCGGCACCCACGCCGGTGGCCTCTGTCCCTGCTGCTTCTGTTGCTCCCCTCACCACCATGAAGATCCTGGACCAGCAAGGCCTGAAACGCAAACTGAGCGGCGCCGGCGGTCTGATGGGCTGCAGCGGCATCAGCAGCATCACCTCGATCTCCGCCAGCACCAGCCGCCCCCATTACATTCTGGCCCCTGCGACACACTCACATGTCCAGGTGCAGCCCAACGTGCCCACCGCCGCCTTCCTGCGCACCTACACGGTGGCTCCCACAGCACTGCACCGATCGGCGGCTGCCCGGAAGCGGAATCCCAGCACCGACAGTCTGCTCATGGACCTTTGCCTCTTCAAGCCCATCCGACCCATGCCCATAACGCCAATTAAAATGTGAGTACTCTAAACCAGCAAGATCGTTTGTTCTTTATCCGGGGAAGTAATCTAATTCTATAACGATTAGAGAATCTAATTGAATACATTTTTCAGATATTAGATCGTCCAGGTTCATTTGTATTGTAAATACATATTTAGTTCCTTATTACAATAGAAGTTAAAAGATTATATTTAGGATTCCCGATTAGTAAGAAGGCATATGTACATATCTTAAGCATTTGTTGCCACTTAATTCCATTCATTTGATTATTATAATCATTGAGAATTTCGTTGGATATATGTATGTATGTTAGTAACTGAAAGAATGAACAACAACATAAAGTAACTATGTATTCTTGATCAGCATCTGCAGCCGAGACAGTTTAGTCTTGCCCGTTTGAGTAAATAAATACTTAGATCTGACAGACTCCAAGATCTAGAGCTAGGAATTTCTTACACTTGTTTACACAGTTCTTAATATGTAAACTAAACTGTATATGTTTTAAATATACCAAATTGGGACCTAAAACTTTTTCGACCTTGGCTTACATCCTCTATTATATTCAACAGAAATAAGTTTCGCGGCTTCGAACTGAAGAGACCCAAATTTGTTCCCGCTGCGAACCCAGACAGCGAAGAAGACGAGGAGGACGACGAAGACGAGTCAGTCCACAAACCAAAGCTCAGGTGGGTGGAGATGCCAATAAAGCTCCCTGAAAAGACATCTAAAGCAAGACCTCTTCCTTTTTAGCAACTTGACATTGCCAACAAATGAAGGCTCGGCGTTCGTCCCGATGCCCTATATAGAAACCACCAACACCGCCATCATCGCCACAAACACCAGCAGCAGCACCACCACCAATTGCAGCAGCAGGAGCAGATCCCGGTCCCACAACACACACACCTCAGGCTCTGCACATGCCATTACCGACCCAAAGCCAAAGCGTCGTCGTCGCGCTCCCAAGCTCACGGCCAAAAAAAGACGACGTAAGGCGCCAGAAATTAAATCCACCTCTCTAGCGGATGAAGGGAATATAGCCAAGGTGCCGGCCAAGCGCAAAGCAGCAGCAGCGGCAACAACTGGAGGAGCCAAACGCAGCCGTGGAGATTTCAACGCTTCTATCACACCGCCAACTAGCTCTCTCGCTGTGGTCAAGAAAGCTCCGGCCAAACGCAAGGCGACTTCTGAAGGTGGACACGCCAAACGCAATCGTGGCGGCTCTCCACTCACAGCCACATCCACCTCTTCAACTGATGGAGCAACATCAGGTAAATCCACATCCAAACGCAAGGCAGCCACTGGAGAAGGAGCCGTTGCCAAGCGCAGTCGTGGATCTTCAGAAGTCTCACCGCCAGAGCGCCGCCCCTCGCCGCCCATGACACGTCAGCGGGCCCGTCAGCAGATCTCCGCCAGCAAATAAGCATAGGAACGAAAGCCGATATGGCAGAAACCCCAGAAGTAAACAAAAATAGAATAGTCTAGTGTTGCGAGCCGAGAGTGGGGGACTCGCTCTAAGTTCTAAGTCTTTTGGTTCCAGTTACTGTTTATGTGTAAACGTGTTGCGTCTTTTTCTGGGAAATACGTAAACAAGTGTAAGATAAGCCAGTAATAATGTAAGCACTTTAGCTCAACTCTTGTTTCGATCCAATTTGTGCAATCTGCATTCTCGAGGTGAAGAATTGTCGGGTTTCTCCAGTTTCACTTGCTTTGAGTAAATGTGTTACAGAATTCTGGTTTGGTCTTCAAGACTGATGATATAACAAAACATCCACTACGAATATAATAATGGTACAGAATGATATATGCAAAATGGAAATTTATTAGTTTACATGTAGTCCTTATAGAAGAAGTCCTCATTGAGAAGAAAAGTATTAAATGTATAAAGAAAATTTGTAAAATTTAAGCCATTCCTGATACTGATATTTCAACTGAAACAAACCCTTTATTATGTTAATTTTTTTGTATGTTTCTTTATGTTGGATGTACAAACAAAGTGCGAAGAAGTCTCCAATTCGATTTAGCCCTATGTGTTTTTGCCTCTGAGGCAGGTTTAGTATGAAAAAATAGAAGGAGAGAGTACGGAAGCGCCACAACTACATGTAATAATTAATTTTCCTACTTTAATTAAGTTTGTTAGAATTTATAGCTTAGACTCAAAAAATAAACAATTCATTCATAAACTACAAATAATAATAGATATATATTTAATGCTATCTTTATCTAAACATACGATATAACTGTAAGAACAGCAATGATAATATACCGATATAGAAATCTATATAAAAACAAAATGCCGGTCAAATCAACTGTGTGTTGTGATATGAACTAATTTATAAACCGAAGCCAATTCACTAATTCGCTTGACCCAAACAACACAGAAACTCTCTTAGAATTTAATGAAAATTAAACAACAACAAGTTTAATGTAATGGGAATTAGAAGATGAGAAATTCGAAAAATATTAACGAAAACTCTAAATTGCGAAACACAAAAATGTTTAAAAATTAGCCTTAAGCTAAGAACGATTTCAAAGCGATTCCAAACAAAAGCAAAATTACTTAAACACACAGCGAGTTGTATGCGTCAATAAAAAATACCTTAAAAAATAATAAATTGGTTATTTATTGATCGGGGTTTGAGTTTCAGTTATAAATATTAAAGTTAATCTTTAGGCCAAGTAAATTCTCAAGAGAATTATAAACTTGTATCAGATCAGTTTAGTTCAATTGAAAATACATTTCTCATTTTTTCATCCTATATTACAAAATTTAGCCTCACTGTTCGAAACCTTCAAGTTAAGCATACTACATAAAATAGCATCTAACACTAAAATCATTGGAGTTTCAATATGTTGGACATCCAATGTCAAGCTCTGAGTCCTACGACATAAACCACCTTCAGAAAAGCAAAACGGAAGCCATCGGCATGTGGGTTTTGTTTATTTTTTTAGCCATAGCGCGGAGTGCTTGCCCGACGATATATTTATAGGATTAGTTCCTGAAGTGAGACTTCTTTATGCGCGTCATGCATTATCGAGAGCAGGAGTTAAGCCGAGCCAAGACTATCATGAATAGGTGTCGTAGGCACTGACGAAGTTTCTCTTTCTCTCTCTTTTCTCATTTCCTCTATCTGAACAATCAGCATCACCATAAAGTTTAACTACATAGCGTTCGGCTTTGTTTTGTAAGCTCTAGGAACAATTTTAAAGCGACTCCAATCTGAGCTGAGCTATGCGCTCATCTACACATACAGGAAAGACAATTTTAAGGCTTCATGCTTCAATTTAAAGAGAACTCGCTTGAGTTCACTAATTAAATATTTTATTATGTTTTCCAACCTTCAAATTCTTCACATCATCATAAAGCGTCTCCATTCTTAATAAGTTTTTAATAACTTAATCATCATTCAATTGTTTCCATTTTAGTGGGCATAACATTCCACAGATCTTGTAATTTGTACCCATCTCTTATTCGTTCCATGGCAAAGCCCAGCTCCTTGCAGTAAACAGGATCCTCCCTGGCCTCCTGGTTGGCAGCACTCTTGGCACTACCGACGTTTCCCAAACATCCTTCGGCTAGGTAGCTATTCAGCTTGGTATTGATCTCTCTCTCCTGTCTCTCATCCAGCTCCTCAAAGTCCTCGACCTTGAACTGGGGCATCTGAGCCGCCTCCTCAGCGGCGGCTGCCAAGCGCTGACGGGCATCCTGGGCATTGTATTGAATGCCAAAGTTCGGCTGTTCCCCGTAGATCGTGTGCAGAGAGCACAGCTCCTTGAACAGCTCGTTCAGACGCTCGGCAGGATCGATGCGGAAACCGAGAATGTAGCCACCTCCCGTCTCTGCTGTTTGGATGACCAAGGCAGGACCGTACTTGGACTCACGAACGCGCAGCTATGGAGGAAGAAATACCTTAATTGAGAAGCTTGTGTGGAAATATATGACTCAAGAAAAGATTTCTACTCGAAAGAATACGAGTTTATGTTTTTTTTTGCTTAAAATGTTATATTAATTAAGGAACTTACACTTTCAATTTGCAGATAGGGCAGGCTTATGTTGAAAGTCTCATTGGCATCGGCAAACCACACCAAGCGTATGTTGGAGACCACAAAGCTGCCGAGATTCCCCTGATCACTGGACAAATTCCAGACACCCTGCACTTGGCTGTACACCTGCTCATCCGGCAAAATAACCAGCTGTCCCGCCTGGACAATGGCTCCGCGTAACTTTAAGTCTCGGTACAGATACGTTCGTTGGTACAACCTTAAAGGACGATCCATCAAGATAGATTTTGAGCCAAAGTCAAACTACCTTTGCCCACTTACTGATAGACATCGAAGACACTGGCGAAGATTGGCTGATCCCGCCGTGACGTTTCGCCAGAGACGTCGGTGAAGAGGAACTCAAAGCGTGTCTCGTTGCTAATGGCCAGGATGTAGAGGGCCTGACTGGCCATCCGGCCCTTCATGTGCACAACCCGAGTGTTGGTGTTACCAATCCGAGCATACCCAATGGCTGGAAGGAAAAGAGAGCAGATCTCAGTCGAATGGAAGGTTATACCATCTGTGGAGGAACGTACAGAGGTTGTACTTCTTATGGACAAGTGAGTGCCAAATGAGCCGCAGATTGGTGACCATCAAGCGACCCGTGTCACCCGGATTTCCCTTGCTATCTTCGATGTGGTATATGTAGTCCAGCACCCGTTCTCCGCTGCGAAGGTGCTTCTGTCTGGAATGGATGAATGCCGACGTTAAGGCCTGGTGACTCTTGCAAGTTCCCCATTGCCTTACAGTTGTGGGACATCGAACTTGACTTCCTTGTCCTCCCAGAGCAACTGCAGCTGCGGCTGCGGTTGATTTCCATCCAATTGAGTCAATGATTTCAACATTTCTCCCATTAGGCTTGTCTCCTGTTTAGTTTAGTTGTGGCTCTTTTCCCATTTTCACACCATAGTGGCTGCTAGGCAACCACAAGTCCTGACGACTTCGATGTCTTGTTCTTTAGTCGATTATTTGTTATATTGCTGAGAACTCCAAAAGTTATGAGTTGGTTTGGTTACAAAACTTTAGGTAGACGTATCAAATAAACATTTTTTATTTCTTTTCGTACATTTTTATGTATATTTTGACTAATGTTTATATAAAATATAAGAATAATTCTTATGCTCTGCTTATCAAAGTAGAAAATATTTCTGGCTGATGCCTGATGAGTGATCAGGCCATAAGTAAGATTTCCATTTCGGCGTCTGAGACGGAAATTGAGCCCTAGTTTATAAATAGATATAGCGAAGCTAACTGTTGGAAATGTTTCTCATCAGAGGCAAACTGAAGGACAGTACATATATACACAAAATGGTCTCACATAATGATCTGCGGCTCTGGGACACTGGCCGCAATGCTCTTGTGGGGCAGCACTTGCCCGCCATTGATGTAGAGCTCATCCTTGACAATCACATCCTCGCCCAGCACCGTAATGCCCTCGATGCGAACCCAACGCCCGACCGTTGATCGCCAGCCAACGATGCAGGAATCCAGCCACGAGTGCGACCGAACTATGGCACCCTTTAAAATGGTCGAGCGCTTGATGCACACCCCATCCTCGATGACCACATCGGGGCCTATTGTGACATTGGGTCCGATACGGCAGCCCTCGCCAATTTTGGCCGTGGGATCCACCAGGACGTTGCCCACAACGCCGGGTCCTGTGTACAGCTTAGGGGATTGCTTCTGACGCAGCGAGCTTAAGTACAGGCACATACCTTAAGGATAACAAAGAAAATTATTATGATTATAATATCAACACATTTAAATATAAATAAATATAAAAATAAAAACAGCGGAATAATACTAGATTCGGATTACCCTATGATGGTTATATTTCCCTTAGGGTGAAGACTGTGTAAGGCTTCGAGGGAACTAACCCTGAATGCGGGGCATATATTGTTTCTGCACTTTAATCAAAAAATATATTCTTTATTCTTCCTTAAAAAATTGCAATTTAAAAATGAACTAATAAAGGTTGTTGATTTTGGCAGCATAGCTTGTTAAAAGGGAATAGGAGCGGAGGCAACAAGAATATAATATAAAAGTTAAGAAGACTAAGAACTTTTCAGGGGCTTCCCCTTAATTAACACTTTATTTTTATACACACCTCATAGGGTAGAGCATGTTCCTAGCAACATTCGTCTTCATTTGTCAAGTTTATCATAACTTTGAGTATAATTAGACAAAGTAAATTACCATGTCCACGTGCCTCTTAACTTCACTCTCAATGCTTTGGGTACCGGGTATATCACAGTCGATAACACTCGAATGTAGCTTTCGAACTGGTTTTAAGTATCAAATTTATTATTTTAACTATTCAAAGGCTACGCCAAAAATTATAATATAAAGCTGAACTATCTTATAAAAAGTTTGAAACACAAAAAGTAATTCCCATTGGCGATTTCTACCACCACTATCAGTCTAATGAGCTCCACTTCAGTTATAAAGAAATCGCTCGATCAAACATTTAGCCTGAGTTTCCAAGAAACAGTCACCCATAGATAACGCAAAAAAACACACATAGAAAAGAAGCAAAGCACTATTAAAGAAGCCTCCAAGAGCGATAAGACTAATGGAGGCAATCAAAATGGAGCATGGAAGTGATTCAAGCGTCAAGCTCACCGGTTAGAAAGTCTTTGGGTTGTCCAATGTCCATCCAGAATCCTGTCAGATCCATGGCAAACAGCTCCTGCTGCTGGGCCATCGCCGGAAATACTTCCTTCTCTATAGATGTGGGCTTAACTTCGATGCGTTCCAGGACCGAGGGATTGAAGATATAGATGCCGGCATTGATCTTGTTACTAACAAACTCCTGCGGCTTCTCGATAAAGTTCTTAATGCAACCATTCTCATCGTACAGCACAACGCCGTATTTTGATGGCTCCTCAACTTTCGTCACCACAATTGTGCCTTCCTTGCCGTGATTGCGATGAAATTGTACCAATTGCTTGAACGGGAAATCGCAGATGACATCCGAGTTAAGCACGAAAAAGGGCTCCGAACTGGCGGCTAATATGGTTTTAGCCAGGGCCAAGGGTCCGGCGGTTCCCAAGGGTTCTGTTTCATGCGAAAAGATTAGCTCTACGCCCAATTTGTCTGCCTCGACTTTGAGTTCCTTTTCCATTTGCTCAGCTCGATAGCTGACTGCCAAAATAACCTGCGATGGATAATGTTGTTAGTAAAGGATTAACAAATTCAAAAAACATTATTCTGAAGCACATATATAAACTAAATTTTAATTAAATTGATAATTTGATAGTGCAAAATCAAAAAAAATAACGAGAATGGTAATAGTATCTTGGGAATTCTAGAAACGGTTCTAATCTATTTCTAAGATGTTATAAATGTATGATAAATTAATTCCTAGTCATTAGGAATATTCTTTAGAAAGATTGAGAATACACTGAACGAGAATATAACTATATCTCTTTTAAGGTAAGATAAGAAGAATTTTCTTCCTCTCTGTTAATATCGACCAAACTTGATTTAATTGATCAAAAGCTACAGAGAATTCCTCAGAAAATTCAATATCGCATTCAGAATCCATACAAATATTCCGATGATAAAGATGTTTACCCATTATCCAATTTGGAAATGAAAAAGTGATCTAAAAGAATTCATTAAATAGGTCTATATTACACTGTCTAACACAAATTACTTCAGCTGAATGCAACCATTTGGAAAGCAGGAGTTACTCACCTGGCGACAACCCGCATCCACCAGCGCCTCCAGCTGATGCAGCAATATGGGTTTATTGGCAAACTCCACCAGCGGCTTGGGCGTGCTCAGAGTCAGGGGCCGCAGCCGAGTGCCGTAGCCGCCGACGAGGATTAGGGCCCTCGTTCCATTGCCCCCTGTCGCCGGATTGGGAGACCCGCACATGACTGGACAATGCTTCGTTCCTTGATTACGCCTAATCTCGTAGTGACACGTCAGTCGTTATAGTTTCTATTGACAGAGTGCTCGCCGAGAGTTTTGCCGTTTCTTCTCACCGGAATTACTACAACCAACTGTAAGCAACGAAGGTGAGGGGCTGACTATATGTTTCACTTTAATTAATTGTTCACTCACCTTGCTGCTCTCTCTCTCTCTGCTTTGTTGTTGTTTTTTGGGCTTGTCTCCCTCCTTCTTTGCGCTGATAAGAAGTTTGTTTGCCGCTGGTTGTGATACGTGTTTCTGACGGTAAACACCAATTGGTTTACTGTATGTGCGTTTGTCTACTAGTATTGGACCAATTTTTCTCTTTGACTAAACAATGATACAATTTAAAACTAAATTTACGCTTGGTTTATTGCAGTGTTTTCAGTCCAAATGTAAGGTAAATAAAAAACAGAGCTGTCAAAAATAATGTGACCAGTCCCAATTAGAAACCGCGTTGCCAGCCTTTGTTTATATGATAACTATGCCAGTGTTTCCAACTAGAATGTTGCACCGATTTTTATTTAATTACGAAAAGTACAAAATTACTCTAATATAATAAAATAACAATGCGTACTGATGAGTTTAGCATAAGTTGTCTTCCATAACCCAAAACAATACATATTTAATACCTGTTTTGCATTTGTGGCCTAGTGGTCAGGCTGCATTTTTAAACTATCGCAAAAATTACGATGCAATTACTCTAAGAAACAGCTGTTTTTTTTTTGCTTAATTGGCCGGGAAATCAATATCTTAAACCAAGTTGAACTAGTCTGAAAAATTAACAACCCAGTCTGGTTTTAATATTTGCGGTTAAATAACATGAAAGCCGATCGAATAGAGCATCGAGAACCGCAGGAGCCACTGTAATCCATCCAAATGCAGACATTAAATGTTTTAATAAAACCTGTGTGAGATATTAGGTTTAACAGCTTAAAATATTTAAAGATAATTAAGAAGAATTTAAAACGTATACCCGCGGCATACGACTGAGTTTTTTTGAAAATTTAATTGCAGACTCTTATTTATATCGTTCATATCGCTGATATATTTGGTTGACAGGAAACTACACAAAAAAGTCTGCTGCAAAAATTTCAAATTATTGAATTAATTTTTCAATCTTTATTAAATAAAGAACTAATCGATTTTAGCCATTTGGTCATTTTGCCGTGAAGGGAACATCCCAGACATATTGAAATCCAGCTGCCATTGAAGAATATCGTTCAGGGTAACTATCGATGGTAGCTCGATAATGCCGACTTATCGTTAGTGCCATCGATAGTTCTCCACCTCTAGATGAGACAGCTCCAAGTTCCAGCTCTAGTTTCATATTTACGTAAAGTCGGTCGGAGTTTTGTTACGTGTGGAAATCAGCGTGTGAAAACTGTGCAAATCGATATAGAAACACATTAGCAATTAGTTAAAAGGTAAGTTATGAGTCTGCAGCTAACAAATTCTCATCTCAGCGCACAATTATTCGATGATTTTGGGCAGATCTTGTTTTGGGGCTCCGAGTGTGTTCAGACGAGATACACACACGCACACACAAATAGGCAGCCAGCAGCGAGACGGAAAACAAAATGTCGACCGTTTATATTTTTCCTATATAAACTTTTTGTGGTCAATCTCTGAAGGTTTGTGCTTAGTTAGGGCTCCGAAAAGGCCAGTCAAATATCATTTTAGACTGCAAAAGTTTTCAATTGGTGAGAATTGGTTCAAAGAGGCTGCTTTCGATGTGGGCAATCTGGTAATATTGATTTTTACAATGGCTGCCAAGAAGACATTTCCACATTTCCCCAGTAAAAGTACAAGAAAGTTAATATTCATCAATTGCATTGAGTACGTAAACTAAATCTGAAACGATTTTTATACATACTTCACTAAATTCAGTGGAATACTGAAGTTTTTTTGGGAACCCAATTAATTGTTTGTCTCTTGTGTAGGGTATCCACTCATGTGTGTGTGTGTGTGTGCGTGCGATTAATTCTTCGAATTGGTATTTTCATTTGATGAGAATATTGTACGGGTGGAGGGGGCCGAGCATCTTGTTAAGATTTACTTTCTCTTTTATTTATGCTGCAAACTTCATCTGCATATGATGTGTGTTTGTATGTGAGGGAGTTGGAGAGGTAATCACGTTAAATTCTCATTCTCCTTTTTATTTTCAGTTTCATTTTTCGTTTTGTCAGCATCTGTATGTGCCTTTGCATTGTTTCCCTCTTCTCACAATTTGTGTTTTGCTTTTTAATTTAATTTTGTTCACGTTGCACTGACGCCAAGGTTTATTGCAAGTAATGGTCCAAAAACAACAAATACACGACGACTGAAAACAATGACGTACATTTAATTTCTTGGTAACTTCTCTATTTTTCGCCAATTTGTGAAATAAGCTAGAGATATTGTGACGTCATAGGTCAATTTTAAAGAAGAATAAAAAAAGTAAACAGCTGTTGCCAAATGGGCAGCACTGTCCATGTCAGCCAAGAGCGACTTTTGCTTCTTACATTGCGTTTATGCGGGCAAACATATGTACATTAAAATACCTTTAGAAAGAATGCTCTTATTTAATGGATTCATTTAAAAAATATATTAGAAGTTGTATTCTTAAAATTATTCTCTAAACATCTCTGTAATTTTAAAGAATTCGAATTCTAAAGACACTAGGGTCTGATCTCTTGAATATTCACAGAATTTTATTTAAGTATCGTTTAAAATACTTCGTGTAGTTAATACTGACTAAAAAACTGCATTGCAGTTGGCATTTAGTGCGTTCTTGTTTGTTGAAATGAAAGTGCGTTAATCAACACACTCTATTCCTGTTTCACTCACACTTAAGCTAAACTCTTTCACACCCACTTCCTATTAGCATAGTCAACGGACTACTTTTTGCCGACAAGACCACCTTATACTTATTTCTTCATGTATCAAATAAGCAGTGGTATGGACTTCAATCAATTGATCTTTTGTACATGGTAAAACTGGCTAAATATTGTATAATCTATATATAATATAAGTGTATATCTCACATAGCCAAACGGTTTTTTTTTTCAAAAACATTTGAGCTGAAACTTTACTTGGAAAAAGTATTAATTTTTCATGAACTTTTCGATTTGATCGTATTATAAATGATGTACTTGAAACTTGTCTAGTACATTGACACCAAAAATACAAATTTTTGCTGTTCTCGAAAATTCTGTAAACACGAATTTAGGCGCATAATCGTTGTAAGTGCTAGGAATCGATTACATTTTCTCCGCAAGAGCGGAGAGCAGCAATATCAATATCAATTGAGCGCCCGATAACGCCCAGCTAACCTTGAAAGTTGATTGAACTGCTAAAAGGGAAATATTTTGACCCCCAAGACGGGGCATATTTGATTTCCGCCGCCTTCTGAACACACACACTGGCAGGCAGTCAGGAGCCTCCGCTCTTACTCTGCCCCTGGATTCTCCCCTACACGATAGGCATGGCATAAAAATCCTGTTGTGTCTGTCTCTTTGCGGATGATGACTTTGTGTGTAAGGAGGAGAACCTGGCAGTTTTTATGGTTGTGCCCTGTGCTTGCCGCTGACTCTGTCTCTGCCTGTGTTTGTGTGTTTCATTTCGCTGAGCTTCGTTTTCGTTTCTCTTTCCACACCGTTTCGCCCCATCAACAAAAAATAAAAAAGAAGAGCCAAAACACAACTCGGAACTTGCTCTGCGCTTTGTTTGCCTGCCTCTTTCCTCTCTTTTTCTCGCTGTGTGCTTATGAGCCGTGTGTATGTCTGAGTTCATTTATGTCGGAGAGTGTGAGTGCGCCTTTGTACATTGAACTCAAACTCGAACTCGTATAGAAGAGAGAAGAGAAGTGGAGAAAAGAGTGAGTAAGAACGATAGACGCCGGACCCACTGCCTCCCTCTTTCACCTTATCACCAAACATGCTCCCCCCTTTCCATCATCATCCCCTCAAAGGGTTCGAGATTTTCGTTTCGTTTGTTTTTGGCTGTCTAACCCATCTTCCTGAGTTCCTGCGCTGCCCCGAAGACAAGGAAGAACCTGAAATTTAAATGAAGCAAAAAAGTGTTCACCTTAATTACAGTGGTCACTCTGCAGGTAAAATAAATCTCCGTTTGTGCTCTTTAAATGGAAGTTATTCATTCCTGAGTAGGTGATACACCAAACAAAATGATCAACCATCTTTTAAATTTCAAATATTTTAATAGTATATTTTTTTTTTATTGTGCGCCTGAAAAGCATTGAAATCCTTAGGGTTTCTACCCTCACTGTTTAAATTTCGCGAACATAAAGTCCCGCTAAAAAATATTTGTTTTCTACCGTGTCAATGTCAGAGCTAACTTTGGCAGGGCCCGACTCTGTCAAATTGTTTCCGGCTCGGCAAGATAACAGCTGATTTTTGAAAGCCAACTGAAGAAGAAGAAAAGTCATATTAATTTGTCATATTAATTTGGTGCTTAACAGAGCTCATTCATTCTTTTGCGTTCAGATGAATTACAGGAGAGGGTAGAAAGCGGATTTGCTTTACGAAAAGTTTATCTGGAAATATTTTTTCAGGTCAGATAGCTATCAGGGACTTAACAGTGAGGGTAGAAACGAGCCTTCATTCGGAATTAGCTCTGCGAGAACACTGGAACACTTAAAGAGGCGCTAATTGCCCGCCCAGGATATAAACTCGAATTTTAAAAAATGATAAAGAATTCCAATTATATAATGATATACTTGGAAAAAATAATATGACTAACCTTTCACGTGGAATTAATTTTACAATAGCTTGAGTATCTTAAGTGGCTTTGCTAAATTCTACCATTTTAATTTGTATATTATTATATTATAAATATGGAGAACCTAAACATTACTTTAAGTAGCGAAGCGCAAACATTTACATATATAAAATATAAAGGTTACGATTGGATAAACTTGTCGTAAGAGCAAATTAGCTTTCTCAAAGCTTGTAATTCATCTGGATTGAAATAATAACAGAGTGCTGCTCAGCAACGAATTGTGGTGCAAACGCTGCTGTGATTATTATTTTATCTTCTTTTCACTTGGCTTTCTGAAGTCAGTCAGCCAGTCTGTCCTAAAAAGTTCTGTTATTATCAAAATAAATATCAGAACTGTCTACGTAGACCTAATTCGTTTATTTTCTTGTTTTAATATTTTTAAATAAAATCATAATAGTGTGGCTTAAAAGATGTGTTATTTGGCCTTTCGGTTTGGATGTAGACAAGAATACAAATATATAATAGTAGTTTCAATTCAATCCTCGTAGTTTTGCCCTATACCGAGTTTTTTAGCTGCCGTTGTTTGACTCCTGTTTCTGTTTTGTTTTCATTTTCGTTTTATTTCTTGATCTCTTGCTGCGATCTTGTCCAGCTCTTTCCGGAAAAATGAAGTTCCGTGCCCTCATGCAGGAAGCAATGTATATGCGCGAATTCCAGTCCATTGTGGCCACGCTGGCCAAACTGGCTAAGGATTGTGTGATGATCCTGGGCGACCGGCAAATTCACTTCATTGTAAACGAGGACCAGAGCTCCGCTGCGTCGCCCTTAGTTTGGGCGACCATTTCAGCCGAAGAGTATTTTCCGGAGTATCGCATGGAAGCTGCCCGGTCGGATCAGGAGTATATAGTCCTGAGCATGTCTTCAGCAAATCTGGGCAGATCTTTATCCGTGCTCCGCGGCGGAGGTGTCAGCAGTTGCAAATTGAAGCTGCAGAGGATTCAATTTCCCTGCATTTCGGTGATTGCCTCCGTGCAATCCTCATCATCGTCCGAAGCTCGGGAAGTGGTCCACGATGTACCAGTCACCATAATTCCGGCCAGTGATTGGTCCGCCTATGTGGTGCCAAGGGTGCCGAATACCCAACTAGCGTTGAGTTTGCCATCGCTGCGTTTGCTCCGCAGCCTTATAGACAAGCTGAAGAATATATCACCCAGCCTTGAGTTCCAAGCGAGCTTTGATGGAGAGCTCAGTGTGGTAGCAGCCTCCGAAATGTCCACGGTGACTAGTCGATTCCAGAAATTACTGCCACGATCTTTGGCTGCATCTCAGCAGGAAGCCTCCTGTTCTGTGGATTCGCGTAAAGCCTCTGCTTTCTTTGGAGCCCTGCAGCTCCCCAACGAGGAACTAACAATTGGCATCGATCAGGAGCACTCCATTCATCTGCAGATTGATGTTCGACAGGATGTCGTCCTGCATTCCATCCTGCCCGCTGTCTGTGTCTAGATTAATTTGCCAATTTAGACTATAATTTAATTTTAGCTGCGCTTTAAAAAGATAGGTATTTCGAAATGTGGAGATTTCATCAAGTATAATAAGAGTTCTTTTATTTTTTAATAATATCCTACAATTGTCATTACACTGTTTGCCATAGTCTTATCTATGTTCAGATTGCATTATCTTATCTTACCATACTTGGCATAATTACTGGATTTTCTTGCGTATTTACTATCACCATAAAGGAGAAATATTGTTCGAGTTTTTGTTTGTATTCTTGGTTTCATATAAAGAACATTCCTTTAAGAGGTTCATATGATTAAGAAAGATTGAAAACGTATACAAATGTTTTCTCATTATTCGTAATAATAATAAAAATCTAATTAGTGTAGATATACAGTTTTATTAACATCCTACTATGGTATATACTTATCTACAAAAAGTGAGTGTTGTTATAATATTATAACCATTTTGCTTTGGTCCGATATCAAAATATTTCCCTATATCTTCCACCAAAATGAGTACCTTTCTGGAACTTTTCGTTATGGGGTTATAACTAGTGACTCGATGTCTTATTAATACTTTGCTGATCAATAGGTGCACCTTTTTGCTATATATATTGTTCCTATGTCAGCTAATATAATAATTGTCGTCCAATCTTATATATAATTGTTACCTGCAATAAAACCAAAACTATTCGTAAGGGAGACCAGTGTGCGAAGAAATGAACAGTCCCTTCAGACAGAGACAGACATACAGACGCTGCTAACTTTAGAGTAAAATTACACCCTCAGCAAGGGTGAAAGAAATCATATGTTTTGAGACTTGTAATCTGGATAATCGAAATAATCCATTTATGTGAAACAGCTGCTACACAGCTGATATGGGCGAAACCAAAATATACATATTTCGGTTAGGTACGTGAACGATATCTTGATTTTTTAGCCAAACGAAAGTTTGCGACGCTCTTCCTCCTCCACTTTATCTTTATCATTGTTTTTCTCTGCCCCAAATTCGTCAGCAGCCGTGGCCTCATTTCGCCCCTCGCTCTTCTGTTTGTGTGTATCTCTCTTTTTCTCCCTCACCCAGCTCAGCTGCATTGCCACTGCACTTGTTTGCCTGCGTGTGTTTGAGTGAGTGAGAGAGCAAATTGCATGCATGCATATTCATTATTTGCTGTTACTGTTTTTTATTTTATTAATTTCGAAAACAACATCATGTTTATGCTTACGCTTCCCATTTACTTGCACTTAATGAGCTTTGTTTTTATTGCAGCAAAAAAAAAAATAAAATTAAGTATAGGGTATACAAATTTCACCTTCTCCAAGTAAGATTCTAGTTTGCGGCAACAAGTATTTCAAGACAATATGAACAATTAGTCACAGAATTTTAAGGAAATAGTTTACGACAATAAAAGGATAACAAACACTTGCTCTGCGAAAGTCAGCTGAGTACATTTGATACCGGGGCGACCCTATCAGAATTGTCTTAAGTTATTAGCCATCTCTCACTCATTCTCTCGCACACGTATTTTCCGCATGGCTCGCTCGAGCGCGATCAGCTGATCGATGGGGGGAGAGAAGTAAACTATAATAACGGGCCTGCACACAGGTACATGAAAAAGGAGCGAGAGTAGAAGTCGCCAAAGAGTAAAAGAGCAGCGAGTGCGGTGCGACCCCCAAAAAGAACAAAGAGAGCTAGTTTCACTCTCTCTCTCTCTCTCTCTCTCTCTCTCGAGATTTGACATGGCCACACGGCCATTTTGAGTGGAAACAAAGAAACAAATCGGGAATTTCAACTTATTTATATATTTTTTTTTTATTTCAAATCAATTAGTTTACCAAAATGACAACGAAAAGGCTAAAAGTAAGGTATTGGGCTAAAACAATTACCACGTAGATAGAAAGAGAGAAAGAGAGACAGCGGTTTGTTGACCTCATTCTCAGGGGTTGAGTGACCTGCTTTCGCGGATACTGAGTTCTTCTTTTAGTCGCTGGTATATTTGCTTTCAACGCATGTAGACATATTTTGTGATTCGCATTTTTCCAAAATGCTTGTTAATTATTAAACACTAGCATAGGGATTCTATGGCAATTGCTATCGCTGACCCCAAATCGCGTTCCCACTCGCTCTCTTCCACTCGAGCAGAGCCCTCTCAGTGGGGCGCGCTCACTTCGCAGTCGCCATTTTCCGTTGAACGCTGCTGACGTTTCTGTAGTCTCTTTTTCTGTTTCATTCGTGAGTTGGATTTGAGTGCGTGCAGAGCTGAAAAGTCCGAGGAAAATGCAAACGACTGATTTTCTATATACCCAATAAATACTGTGTGAAGGTGGTGCTGTTTATATAATTTTAAATATTACGCTGCGTTGGACTTGAATTAAAAGCGAAATTCTTGCATGCAAATCACACAAAATGTGTATGCATCAAGTTTTGCTCCTCGCTTGATTTCGTTATATTGTTGTACATACTGAGACTTATTTTTTCTCCACCTCTTCCTCTTCCTCCTTTGTGTGTGTTTGTGTCGGTGTGTACGTCGTCATGCGCTTGCCCTCGTGCGCTCTCTTTCCCTCACATGCAGCGCCGTGTGCTCCCCTTTGCGTTTTTTCTTTCTTTAACTTTTTGTACAATCGAAATTCAATTAATTTTTATTTTATTAATAATTGCTAATTTCTTAGGTCATTAAGCTGAATTAGACGCTCAATATTTCGTTTTTTTTAGTTACTTTTTCTTTTCTATTTTTCGCCTTGTCGAAAGTGCAGCCAAGTAGTGTGTATAACTGTATATAGCAGAGCGTGTGTGAGTGTGTTGGTGCCTGTCTGTATGCGTATATGCTGTATTGTGTACATAACGAGTTGTGTAAAGGCCTGATATTATTATGTGGCTTTATACTTGAATTTTTCCCTGGATCTATACCTCAGATTATTGCCCTGTTCTTGGCAACAAGTTTTCCATTGCTGACCTTGCCTCTGAAACCCCCAAGTAAAAACCTTCAGAGTTTAATTGTTGCATGCCTGTCCACTGCCAACCAACGAATCGCCCACCCACCCAGTCGATAGGGTTGCCAGGTGACGCTGCTATTGCGTTTTTATTTCCATTCGAACAAGTCGAACTACGTAATTCCCTTTTCGGGGGAGTACGACACAATTCGTTTTAAGAAAACGGTTCCCATTTAAAGGCCACAGCAGAGGTCAATATTATAGCACATACAATAATTATTAACGAATTTGAATACTTAAAATGCTATACTTTTTATTGGTTACGATTCTTTTACCCTTTTCTATTGAATTTAGTTTCGGTTTCCTAATGTAAAAGTTCCAGCAAAGTTTATAAAGAGGAGTCGTAGATCGGGAACAATTAATCAACTACTTTGCCTTTTAGTGTTTACACAGTGAAATTGGATAGCCGTACTATACGATTAATATTAAAAAAATATTCTTGAGAATAGAATGATTTTATTAGGATTTCTAAAATACATATTATGACTCAAGTCCACTGTGCTGTTATCTTGACCCCAGCTGTCAGATTTGTCGCTGTGTTGGTCATGGAAAGTACAGGCCATCCCGCTCGCACGCTCAGCTGTGCGTAGGCAGGTTTCGTAACACTTGGAATTGGAATCGGAAAGGGAGGGAAAACGCGACGTCGCGATGGGGAAAGGAAAGCGGAAAATAGAAAACTTGCCAGGGCAGCCAGCCCTACTACTACTCATTGTACCACTATTGGGACCAGCTTCAATATGCGCTCGACTGCGTTTTAACAACGATATTCAAATAAGTTACAAACAATGCCAACAACACAGCACAGCACGCACAATGCATAACGATCAGGGGTAAAGTTGAGAAGGGGGAGAAACTGGGTGAAATGGCTGAAAGGGAGGGCAGTGTAGTACACACACAAATTGTTATCAATTATGCTCTCGGGGCCAGGGTTGTCGCACTCCCGCATCGTTTATGGGGGTTGCCATGCCCTGTCAGCTGAAAGGTAATTTGCGTCTTACTACTGTCGAAATTCTTATATTCGAGACACCATCTCTTGCATATAAAGCCCTTAATAAGACCAACCGAAGCCTCTAAACTAAATTTATTTGCTGAACCCAGTAAAATGTATCGCTTATTTTTAAATAGTCCGTTAAAAGTTTTCCTAAGTTTATTAAAATTTTACTTTGTTTATTAGTCAAACGAATTATGAAGGCTTTTCTTATTATTAATTGTTCAAATGTTATCTGTGTTAAGAAATATCTCAAAAAATTTTGACATTTACATTAAGGGAAGTTTTTAAGAAGGGGACGAAGAAATTCTTCAGTTCCTGCCTGCGTCCCTTAATTTCATTTTTTTATCATCACATTTTTCAATTGACTATTAAAGGCAGCAACAACAAAGGCAGTCGCCATATGTTGGAGTTGCCACACGCAAAGCAACTCGCACACACACTGGTAACAACGCACTCACACTGGTTCACTCGTGTATGAAGGCGCTGCCATTTGTGGCCTCGCTTATTTATTTTATTTTTTTTTGTTCGTCTGCGCTTTTTGGTGTGAAAAACTTGTGGGGCAGCGATACGAGTAGAGTCTATACATATATTGGCTTTGGTGGATAGACTATATGGCCCAGGTCGGGTGAACTATCACGATGTCGGCAGTTGCCTAATTTGGTTAATTGTTCTCTATAATATTACATATAAACAAGTGATCGTCTGTAGAATTTAATCGCTATACATACATATTTTCTAGTCGAGACACAAAATAAAAAAATATTTTAAAATATTGTTCAGAATTTTCTGGAAAATAAGATTAAGATTTGGTAAATTCCAATTTAGAACTGAAACTTTATTTCAAATAAAACATATATAATCTAAAATGTACTTAATACTTATTTAAACTAATATTATTGTACACCACAGAATATTCTATATAAAAATAAGTAAATAAAAACGCCAGATAACCAACTCTATTGCTCGATATTCTCATCTCTTTTGCCGTGTCACGATGCCATCTTTGACCGGCAAATAACAACTAAAACTCTGTCTCAGCCAATTGAACAGCCAAATACAACATCTAATTTTCCAACAAACCAAAACCGCTGACGTCGATTTGTTTGGTTTTTTGTTGGTTTCATTTTGATGGCCTTGAACTCAATTTTTTTTCGCATTTTTATTTTTTTGTTTTGTATGTATTTGGTTTGGTAAGCTGGCCACTTTGGCAAGTGTTGGTTTCTTTTTTTTTATTGTCTCAGTACATATTGTGTTTGCCCATCAAATTTGAGTGGAACTGTCAGCTCAAAAAAATGGAAGTAAAACTAGAAATAAGCCGAATCGTAAAAGGGCAGACATGTTGAAACTACGCATTTTTTGGGGGTTATATGCGATACATTTTGGCTGGTGTGAGGTTTTCCCAATACATAATGTTTGAAAAGGGCGCAGATCAAAACAGAACACGTTCTGTTTCATGAGGGGGCGACGGGAAGTATTCAACAGCAAAAGCAAAGGCAAAGGCAAAAAGCCTCTGCTTTGCTGGTTTTTCTTTCATTCCATCTTCTTTCCTATCTGGCAGCGAAGCAAGCATGGCAGCGCTTACTCACACACGCTCGCAGAACTTGTTTCTCGCTCGCACACACATAGGAAGAAGGGGCAGATAGCCAGCACACACAAACACACGCCCGACAACACGCTGGGAATTACGAAAAGCAAAACATAAACAAAACGGCCGAGAACAGCTGATTAACACAGCTGTGCGCGAGTGTGAGTGTGCTCAATTTTCCCACTCAAAACATTTGCTCTCATTTCGCTCTCGCACTCGCTCCCTCTCCACATCGTTCTCTCCCGCTCTCGCTTGCCTGCACGTGTCGGTGGCTGCTGACAAACAGCTGTTAACTTATTTACAGTTTTCACATGTTGACAAAATGCGCTCAAGTGTGTGCGGATGTGTGTTTCTGAGTTTCTGAGTATGGTGGTGTGTATCTTTTTCTAGGTGGAGTACGTATGTATTATCTCCATTGTTATCAGTTTTTCGTTTGTAGTTTTCAGTTTTCAGTTTTCATTGCTCTGCCGTGGTGCCAACATGGCTTTTGTCTTCTTAATGCAGGAAAATAAATATCTTTAAAAACTAAATAGTATAAGCTAGGAGCAGGTATGTCGTTAAGATATAAAACATTCTTTTTTTTTCTGTATTCACGCTACTGAAATGTGAACAATTTTGTCTACATTAGAATTTATTGAAATGTTCCTATTCTTAGTGAGTGAAAGTAAATGTAATTAAATTAAATTAAAGTTATTTCCATGCCTCTCCTTTCGGTGAATAAATAATAAATCGTACATTTTATTATGTTATGGCCAATATTTAATCAATAAATTTTACAATGACAATCCAAAGTATCTTATTGTATCCCAATGTGTGAAATAAACTGGCATATTAAGCTATGAGTTGCTTTTAAATTTTTTCTGTAAATCGATAGATGTGGATGACAGCACTCATGTGGTTGTGATATTTTCCATTGTCTGCGTGTTGTACCTGTCCTGAAAGGAAAAAAAGAAAAAGGGGCTGAAAATCTGCCTTCGTGCATTTCCCTTTTAGCTATGTCCGCTTCGCTCTCTTGCCTGCCTCTCTTCTCTCTTTTTCTGTCTACCCTTGATTTGAGTTGAGCCGGTTTTTCACATTCACTTGAATGCTATACAGAGGCCCAGAGAGTGCCGTACATTCCCTCTTATCTCTTGTGTGTGTTTTCGGTTCTACTAGTTCTGCGGGCTCTCTGCGCGGGGTCTCCATTTGGGCGCTACCTACTCGGTATTTCAACATTTCCTGTCTGCTCGCCGATCAGTTCGCTTGTCTGCATTTCGGTTTTCTGCACTCCTAGAGTTCCTGGGGCGAGGCTAAGGCTCTTCTCTTGTGCCTCCTTCTTTGTGGCTATTTTTAAGTCGCATTTTCCATATACTCTGGATCTTCAGTAGAGATTCGACGAACTTGGTTGGTTAAATTAATTTTCAATTTCCTGCTACGTGACTATACGAAAAGTACTTCAACCGTTTTCTGGAATCAAAACGTATATAAAATATGTTTAAAAAAATTTAAAATATAATAACCATACATTCTATTTTATAGATTGGTTTTTCTACTGTGTATCTAGATCTTCAACTCTAGTCGGGGAATAGTTAAAAAAAAAAGCACATCTGTTTGTTTTTCAGAATTCTACTTTTTTTAGAGTGTTATGAATTCTAATTATTATGTGGTTTTATTCTGCGTCCTAACTGCATTTTCTATGTCCTAAACTCTCCACGTTCTCCAAATATAGGTGGCTTCTTTGTCTCCGTTTCCACAGCAACGTGACTGCATGAAATGCGTTCTATTTCGCTATTTCGTATCGCATTGTTATAACACAATTTTCTCCTCTTTTATTGCAGCACAAAACTCTGTCCGACGAAGCACGCAATAAAGGAAATCGGGAAAAGAAAACCTGTGAAACAGTGAAGTGCATAAAAAGAAAATCAATGATCGATTACCATGTTATAACTGAACTGAAAATAACAGCGAATAACAACGTTCAAATCTAGTTTTAGAGACAATTTCCATGATATAGTTGTTATCGCTCATCGATTCATAAAGTAAACATTTCAAGATCAATATTCAATTATTGGTTGTGTTGGCATGTTAAGTGTGTTCGATGCCGGTGCGGTTAAGTGTCGTCTATGGCCGAATCCGTTAAAAGTCAATCGCTCTCTGCATTGACGGAGGGGCAGCACAACGACGGTAGCAGTACATCAACGGGAGCAACACCTACAACATTTGCTAGTAATAATACTGCTGGCGCCAGTACAACAACAACATCCAATCACTCGTCACAGCGGCGACGCAACAACAACCATAGCAGCAGCAGCAACAAGGGCCACAGCAAGAGCAAGAAACGCAACATCCCCAACCCGACTGCATCTTCAGCCCCTGCTGTCGTCACATCCGTCAACGTAGTCACCACCTCAGCGGCAATAGCAACAGCAACAGCAACTGCATTATCCTCCGCCACCCGTCGTTCGTGCAGTCAAGGTCGCCACTCCTCAGCAGTAATCAATAATAACAATAACAACATCAGCAAGGAGTCGCATATCTCTAAGCGCACGGCGTCATCCAACTCTGTCCCGGCCAATCCTAGTGACCAATCGATTTCGCCCGGCAGTCGCAAGCGCCAGCTTCATCACCAGCCTAGCAGCAGCATTAGCCACACCAGCAGCAGCGGCAACAACAATAGCAGTAGCCACCAATGTAAGTTTATTCATCAATGTGTAGAGATGAAGTCGTACAAGGAAGGCTGCAGTGATATTGGGATTTGAAATCTTTTTTAAAAGCATGTAGTTATATATCTTATACTATGAGTTCCTTTCCATTGTGTTTGCAATGACACCATTTCAATCGGTTTCAAATTCACATCGAATTATGCGTCACCCCTTTATATGTTTTAAAGATTAATTGTACTAGTCCTAGGATCTGGTCGTTTTTCGGCTTATGACATTATATGTCCGGCCCTACTCTAGATATATCTACAAAACAAGTAACAACACAATCTCTTTGCTACCTACTTTGTGTACTTTTGTCAGTTTATGAATTTGTAGAAATAATTGTCCAAATTTCAAACCCCAGCCAATCGTTTCCCTCATTCCCCAGCTGTAGAAAATCCCTTGGACCAAGAAAAGAACACCCGTGTATTAAGTGGTTAATACGAAATTCTTTTGATTTTTCTCCGATGCCTTTTTCAGCGTTGCACGGCGGAGATCAGCTGGTGGAGCTCGGCTCACCGCTTAAGAAACGTCGCCGGCAGCCGACCGAGCACAATAGTCACGAGTCCTTGGGATTAGAACTCGGCGGAGGTGCAGCCGGAGTTACCGAACAGACACCCCGGCAGACATTCGGCACCGATTGCGTGGCCCAGCGCACGCGTTCCAAGACCGTTTCCCCGGACGATCTGCCCAGCACGAGCAGGGCTGCGGCGCGTCATCAACACTACCAGATCCAGGCCAGTCCTAGCTCCAGCAGCTTTCCCATCACTAATAGTAACAAGCGCAAGGTCAGCGCCGGAGGATCCAGATCTGTGGTTGAGGCCACTCCTCACCGAGGGGCAGCAGCGGCTGCTCGCACCGCTCGCAGCGGCAATCTGCTGAACTATTACCGCAAGACACGGAAGGTCAGCCACACACGCACCTCTCAGAAGCCGGAGAAGCAGTTGGTCCAGGTGGCAGAGGAAGCGACTGCCACCAGCGGCAGCGAGAGTCGCCTGCAGGGAGCTGCAGCGGTACCCAGCGGATCCAGTAGCAAGTCGAGTGTGTATAGAAAGTACAGAAAGAGTTTGCGCCACTCGCAGCAGAGTCAACTGGACACAGAGATCTCCGGATCATCGGGAACTGGAAACGAAGCTGGAGCTGAGGAGCAGCAGACGGAGCACGGGAATCTGGACGTGGAGAGCCAGTTGCCGGCCGTAGAGGCGGCTCTAAATCCACCAGAGGCGACAGTCAACCACAGTCAGGGACATTTGGAGGCGGAGGTCCAGTCTGAGGAGCAGGAGGAAAACGACGACGACGACGAGGACGACGACGACGAAGAGGAGGAAGAAGAGGAGAGATTTTACGAGATTGTAAACTCGGCTGACTCGTCGTACGAGGAAGACGCCCAGATCGTTGCCGAAGAGGACGAGATCACAGAGGAGGAGGAAGTCGACGACGAGGAGGACGACGACATCGAGGAGGACGAGGACATCGACGACGAGGACCTCTCGGAGAGCGAACTTGCCCAGCAACTGATTGGTGAACTTGGTGGTGAGTCTCAGCGATCTACTACTCTTCCAATGTGCACTGCATCCATCTGCTTTAACTTGAAAAAATTAACGTATGCCTGTAGATCTGTTTTGTAAATACACATGTCCTTTTTGTTTGTATTCCCAGTTTTCGTAGTATAGATATTAAATTTTCCTTTCTTGGTAACGACTTGCCAGTGAATTTTGAGTAGGCGTTTCACTGAAGCCCTCAGATTCAGAATTATTTATTTCTTGGCATGCTTTTTATTAACACCACCTCTCTATTAATATCATTTGTTATGTCTTTTTCCGTAAGGGCAATAAGAGGGTTCATTGTACAGCTGAGAAACCGAATATAATTCAATTTGATTTAAAAGTCTTAAAATTGTATTTTTTAAAATCTAAAATTCTCCAGGTTGCCTAAAAGCTATTGTTGAATTGTTGAAATTAACAGAGTTGCATCTGATTATTTGGCAAGTGTGGCCAAGTCTACATTAAATCAGTATTCCAGTATTTCAAACTACCCACTAAAACTGGAGATAGCAAAGTTTTCAAAAAGCCATAATTGGAATTGTTGAATTGTTCCTAAATTGTTAAATTTATAAAGTTGCTTAAGATTATTTTTAGTAAATGTAGATAAGGCTCTTTGTGGATTTAATTCACGATGCGCACTAAAATATAACAGAGTCCCGCTTTGTAGACAAAATATTTGGAAGAGCAAAACCCAACCATAGAACAGAAGATGTTTGAATTTTAAAGAATTCCTCTTTTCAATTAACGCTTTCAGGCTTTGCAGTGTGGCCATTCCTTAAGAGGCTAGACAATGATTTTCAGTTTTTGCATTGCGGTTGGCATAATGTGATTTTTATTGTCGTATCAGTTCGTGCATTTCTTATCAGGAGGAAACGAAAAAACACGAAAAAAAAAATACTTATACATTTACAAAGCATTTCGTCTACGAAGTGCTTTCGTCTTGTCGCTGGCTATTCCCCAATGTCTACTGTGATATTGTTTTTGTGATTTTGATAAAAGGCAAAAAGTGTTGGTGGTGCCAACGCTCTCAAAAATGCCAGCGACAAGCGATCGGTCTGGCAGTCGGAATTCGTCCATTGCGCCGTCTGGAACAGGAGTATATATAGAGCCTATATATATTGTATATAGTATAGCGCTGATTAAGACAGTTCGTAGTCACAGTGATTCAGTTGAGGAGTATTTTGTTGTTAATTTGCATGTATGTAACTAAATGCCTTTTATTTATTATGGTTCCAAGAGAGTATTATTATCCAGGGAAAGTGTTCACTTTTGGCTGTGCTGTCACCTGTGGTCAATCTTATTACCACCACCATTACCACCACCATTACCATTACCATTACAATTGCCATTACCAATTACCATTACCGGTGCACCCACCCTACGACCCAACCCCTTTCACCGCCCTTCATTTATATTGTTTTATTTTCTGTACGCTTATTCATTGAACTGCCAAGAAAAACGCCCACATTATAATTTAACCCCTCATTACTTGTTTAATATTGTACCTATATGCCACTATTATAATTTATGCAAGAAACGAAAGGGTTTTCTTGTGTTATTATTTTCCACATATTTATTACTTCATGTGCGGGGTGTCACACTCAAGTGTCAGTGTTGGAAAGCGTCGACAGGTGCGCGGTCAAGGCAACACTGCCACTAAGAGGGTTGTCGAGACTTATTTTATTTTCAATTTGGATTTACATACATATATTTTGAACCCTTCCAAAAAACAAATGTTTATTTTGCACGTTGTTGTTGTTGTTGCAAATGTAGTTGTTTCTTTTCATTTGAAATCATTTGAACTGAATCATTTCTTTAATTAAAGCTAAAAACGATGAAAATACCTATATCTTCTTATCACTTGATTTTCGAGTCGAAGAACATATTTTGAAATGCTGAGATGCTTGTGTTGTTGATGATGATGATGATGTTGTTGTTTTTGTGCACAAAAGCAATAAACAAAAAGCGGCTATGGTGCGAGTATATTTTGGTGTCAACAAAGGCCGGCATTTGTGTGTGTGCAGCAGCAGCAGCGACAGCAGAAGCAGCAGCAGCAGCAGCAGCAGAGAAAAAAGAGAGAGATGAGAGAGTAATGCAGCAACAACAACTTTAAGCAGCAGCAGCAACAACAACAACAGCAGCAGCATAAACATTAAGCAACAAATTGGGGAACTAATTAACCAAAACACAAGGTTCGGTGCGTGTGTGTGTGTGCGTGTTGTGAGCTTAGCCTAGTGTGAGAGAGATTCAGTAGCAGCAGCAGCAACAACTGCAGCATCAGCAGCGACAGCAGCAGCAACATCATCATTGTCAGCGACAGAAAGTCGTTCAGTCTCCTCCTCTCCTGATTTCCCCTTTGCTATTAATTACCACTTTTTGAAAGCCAAAACCAAACACACTGCGCTCAAATAATCTTCCTTTTTTTGCATTAAACATTGAATTTAAATTATAAATAAAAAGCAAGCAAAATCAAACAAAATAACTAACTCCAAGTAGTGTAGCTGCAAGAAAATAACTTAAAAACAAAAAACAAAAACCGAATCCAAGAACAATGAATGAAAACATCAATAAATAAAGCTGTCTCCCACCACTCTCTCTCTCTCTCTACTCCCTCTATCACCATTCTCTCTCTCTCTCTCTCTGTCACACACACACCCAACCCAGAACAACAACGTAAAACAACCAAGAACAACAACAACACACCAGCAGCAGCAGCAGCAGCAGCAGCAGCAACAACTACCATAAAGGCGACACCAACAGCAACAACGTCGTCCGGTTATCAGCAACGTGCCGCCCCCCATGGACAGGGGGCGGGGGGTGGCGGCGGGCCACGTGCCACGCGCAGCAGCAACAATAGCAACAGCGTTGTTGACTACAGCATTATGCCGCACCTTACGTCGGCAACAACAACAACCACGCCATATGCCTTGACAGCGCAGCAGCAGCAACAGCAACCGCCACAACCTCCGTCACAGCAGCAGCAGCAGCAGCAGCAACAGCAGCAGCAAGCACACCAACAACAACAGCCACCTCAACTGCTGCCCACACATCAATTTGCACATTTGTCTTCCTTTGTGACACCAACAGCAGCCGCCGCAGCAGCAGCAGCAGCGGCGGCAGCAGCAGCAGCACACTATCCACCGGCTGCTGCTGCTGCCGCTTACTTCGCACAGCATCAACAGCATCAACAGCATCATCAGCAGCATCAGCATCAGCATCATCAGCAGCAACAGCAGCCGCAGCACTATTACCACAACTCTGTGGCCGTATTGCATCAAACTCCACCACCACACCATTTTACCTCCACAGGCGCAGGACCACCGCCGGCTCTCTACCAGCAACAGCAGCCGCCGCCGCAGCTTACCCGCTACACGGCGGCAGCAGCGGCAGGAGTGGTGCCCGCAGCGGCTACGTTTGTGCCGCCGCAGCAACAGGTTACCTACAATCAGCAGCAACAGCAGCAGCAGCAACAACAGCAACAGCACTCCTCACTGCGACGCAGTTCACGTGGCAAGACGGGTTCTTGTGTGAGTTCGGCGGCAGCAGCACAGCAGCAGCAACAGCAGCAACAGCAGCAGCAACACCACCAGCAGCAGCATAGCAACGCTGCTGCTGCTGTACAACAGCAACAACAGCAGCAGTTGCTGCCACCGCCTGGTACCTATCAATACCAACAGGTGGGCGGCAATACCGTTGTTGTTGCCGTGCGTCATCAGCAACAGTTGCAACAGCAGCAGCAGCAGCACCAGCACCAGCACCAGCAACAGCAGCAACAACAGCACTTGGCTTTGCACCAGCAACATCAGCAGCAGCAGCAGCAGCGTGCCACGCTCGTGCAGCCGGGATTCTTGTTCAGCTATCGCAGCAATCATCCGCAGCAGCAGCAGCAACATCCGCACACACAGCAGCCACAGCAACAGACGCAACAAATTGTACATCAGGGCCCCAAAGTGACGCATAGCAGTGGTAAGAAGAAGATGAGACGTTGATGATGATGATGGTGATGATGATGTTGGAGCCTTCCCCTGGTGAGGGAGGAGGACAAAAGAGGAAGGATGAAAGGAGAAGAAACCGCAAGCAAACATGAAAGAAATCCACTGAGCAAAGCCATTAGAAAGACTCCCCCAAGTTGATAGCACAAGGTCGAAAAGGGGTTCATATATAGGCAGTTCTCCAGGATGGGGAAAGCTCTCACACTCACGCACGCACTCTGGGGAGACATAGGTCCTTAGGCTGTCTTATAGGGTCAATTGTGGTCCGCTGTATATATGTACTTACGGGCGCGTTGTGTTCTTCGCTTTCTACACGAATCTGCGAAGAAAGTTTGATACCTTTTTTGCAGAATTATAAATTTGATACTTGACAAAAGTTCAATTTAATTGTGGTGAGACAACTACTACCTTTCCGTTCGAAACTCCCACTCGATTTCGTGAGATTTTGAATCTATCTTGAAGGCACACCTACTCTCTGAAATGTTGTACAAATGCAGGATCTTGGTCTTTACTCATGTTCTCTTTTGGTGCTGGTTATAGCCTAGGTGATACTACTACCCATACTGCACTGAAAGAAAAAAACAAAAGCACACTCCTCCCCTCAGACCATCTCTCTCCCCACCTGTCTCTCGCTCGCTCACTCCTGCGTTGCTTTGCTCGCGGTGTCTGCCCCAAAAAACACCCCAAAACTCCCCAACAATCAATTGAACCAAATTATTAAATAGATTTGTTTTCTCTCTCTCTCTCTCCCAACCCGCCCACTCGCTGTCGCTCCGTCTCCCCTCCACACCCGTTTTGTCTCCGCCTCGTCTCTCTTGTCCGATTAGCAGCTTCGGATGCTTTAACATATAGTTTGATGGCACAACAACCGCCAAGTGGACCGCCGCATGCAGGTGGACAGCAACTAACGCCAGGTAAACGTACAAACAATCGATCAGTATACCTCACATACGCACTGTACTCCAGCCACACCCCACACACACATTCCGCTTTTGATTTGATATTATTTTCACCCCTCGAAAGACAACGCACACACACCACACATGCAGGGGACCTCCACAGGTGGCAGCACACTTGACTGTATTATTTATTATTTTACCCATTCCCTACTGTATTCTAAACCCCTCCCTAGCTTACGTTTTAGTTTTGCTGTTTTAGCCCTAATTTAGTTACATTTACTGTATTTATATTGTTGACCTCCATCGATCTACCTAAAATTCTTAACCACTACATTTGCATATATACTTAGAATATATGCATAGGGATCCACAGAAAGCGTTATGGATTTTAAATTGTGTCCTAAAAAATTAAATTCTTAAGTTATTGTAGTATACTTTTAGTCACAATTTCAATTGATTTCGAATCTCCTTCAATTCTGTTGGTTTTTCACACCCTTTTCGAATGAGAATGAATTTGCGCTAAGCTAAACTCTTTGCGAATTTGAAATCAACTGTGTGAAATCAATTGTGCTTAGAAGTATGTTACAAACTATTGATAATGATAAAAAGAATATACCTATTAAAGCTTTAAAATCATTTGAAAAATTATTTGACCGGTTCCCTGTCTAGTTTCAAAATTTGAATCATGTTAGCCTGAGCCTTTCCCTTCCTTTGTTTTCCGACATATTCGTTTCATGTTCTTTCGTACACTCGAATAAAGGATCTGAAGTCTAACTCTTAAATGTTTCCAAGCGCCGCAATGTCGAACCTTGATACTAACGATCCCTTTTTTGCCTTCCTTCGCGACGCGTCTCTAGGTGCCAACTCAGCCAATCTCAGCATTGTCGCGGCCGCTCTGAGTGCCGCACGTGACGTCGGAGGAGGAGCAGGAGGCGCCGGAGGAGCAGTACCAGCCACTGGAGCATCGGCTGCGTCTGGAGGTAACACCAGCGCCGTGGGCGCGACGAGCAGCAACAGCAGTGCCGGCCAACCAGCCAGCAACAGCAGCAACAATGTAGCCGCAGCTGGTTCTGGGTCGGTTCCCAGTGGAGGAGGACCCGCTACCACAGGGACGACGAGCAGCGGAAGCCAGCATGGCAGCGGAGCGGGCGGAGCTGCAGCGGCCGCCGATTCGGAGAGCGATGACAGCGAAGTGGGACGCTTGCAGGCATTGCTCGAGGCTCGCGGACTGCCGCCTCATTTGTTTGGAGCTCTGGGTCCAAGGATGACACACATCCTCCACCGCACCATTGGTAACAGCAGCAGTTCAAAGGCCAACCAGTTACTGCAGGGACTGCAGTCTCATGACGAGTCCCAGCAACTGCAGGCTGCAATCGAAATGTGCCAGATGCTGGTGATGGGCAATGAGGATACCCTGGCCGGCTTTCCTATCAAGCAGGTTGTGCCTGCTCTCATCCAGCTCCTACGCATGGAACACAACTTTGACATCATGAACAATGCTTGCAGGGCTCTGGCCTACATGCTGGAAGCCCTGCCCCGCTCCTCGGGAACCGTGGTGGAGGCCGTGCCAGTGTTCCTCGAGAAACTCCAAGTCATTCAGTGCATGGATGTGGCTGAGCAGAGTTTGACGGCATTGGAGATTCTCTCGAGGCGTCATAACAAGGCCATCCTGCAGGCAAATGGAATATCGGCCTGCCTCACCTACCTGGACTTCTTTTCGATTGTGGCCCAGCGTGCAGCTCTGGCTATTGCAGCCAATTGCTGCCTCAACATGCATCCGGAGGAGTTCCATTTTGTGTCGGAGAGCTTGCCCCTGCTGGCCCGCCTCCTGTCGCAGCAGGATAAGAAGTGTGTGGAGAGCGTGTGCTCGGCTTTCTGCCGCCTGGTGGAGAGCTTCCAGCAAGATAGCCAGCGCCTGCAGCAGATCGCTAGTCCGGATCTGCTGAAGAACTGCCAGCAACTGTTGCTGGTCACTCCGGCCATTCTGAACACTGGAACCTTCACGGCCGTGGTACGCATGCTGAGCCTGATGTGCGGCAGCTGCCCGGACCTGGCCATATCGCTGCTGAGGAACGATATTGCGGCCACCTTGCTGTATTTACTTACTGGAAATGCAGAGCCGGCAGCTGCCAGTGCCACCCATGTCGAGCTGATCTCACGCTCACCCTCGGAGCTGTACGAACTAACCTGTCTGATTGGGGAGCTGATGCCACGTCTGCCATTGGATGGCATCTTTGCCGTGGACTCGCTGCTGGACAGACCCACGCTGAACACTCAGGATCAAGTGCACTGGCAGTGGCGCGATGATCGCGGCTCCTGGCACAATTACTCCACGATTGATTCGCGGCTAATTGAAGCCGCCAACCAGAGCAGCGAGGATGAGATCAGCCTGAGCACCTTTGGACGCACGTATACCGTGGACTTTCATGCCATGCAGCAGATCAACGAGGACACAGGCACCACGCGCCCAGTCCAGCGCCGCCTCAACCACAACTATGTGGCACCCATGACAGCAGGCCAGGATTTGACCACCACCACGGCTACAGCGGGATCCGGAGGAGCTTCTACCTCCGCTGCAGCAGCAGCTGCAGCCTCAAATAACAACAACAACAACAATAACAACAATCCACCCAGCAGTAGCGGCAACCAAGTAAAGCGTCGCCCTTCTCTGGACGCAAGGATCGCTTGCCTAAAGGTAAGCACTTACTTTCATTTAAGGAGCTTTAAAATGAATCAAATTTTTGCGATTTTCAGGAGGAACGCGGTCTGGCAGCGGATTTCATCAAGCACATATTCAATGTGTTGTACGAGGTATACAGCTCGTCGGCGGGACCGAATGTACGCTACAAATGTCTGCGGGCCCTTCTCCGAATGGTCTACTATGCCACGCCTGAGTTGCTGCGCCAGGTTCTTAAGTATCAGCTGGTTTCCAGCCACATTGCCGGCATGCTGGGCAGCAACGATCTGCGGATCGTTGTGGGAGCTCTACAAATGGCCGAGATCCTCATGCGCCAGCTACCCGATGTCTTTGGCACTCACTTTAGACGCGAAGGTGTCATCTACCAGTTCACGCAACTAACGGATCCGAATAATCCCATATGCGCTAATCCCTCACCGAAGCCGCTGAGCACGGCGGTCACACCCACCGCTAACGCGGGCGGATCACAGTCGGCACCGGCCTCCGCCAATAGCCTGCAGGTAAACCCCTTCTTCATGGATAGTGCTCCGGGATCATCGAGTGCTTCGACGACTCCAAGCAGCAGCAGCAAGCACCAGTCATATAGCGTGAAGAGCTTCTCACATGCCATGAACGCCCTGACGGCCAGTGCCAAAGGAGGAACTACGGCCGGGGCGTTGGACACCACTGGAACCTCAGCTCTCTCAGCAAGTGGGTACAGCTACAGCAGCTCGGCGCCATCCTCATCATCGTCTGCAACTGGAGCGCCCGCGGCTGCCTTTTTTGTCGCTCAACAGGGGGATCCCCGCCAGTATGTGCACTTCCAGCAGCCGGCGGTACCACCGCCACCACCACAGCTGGAGCTCTTACCACCGACTGGTGTTCAACAGGTTGTGCCCCAAGTTATCTACCAGCCGCAACAGCAGCAGCAGGCAGCACACTTGGTGGTGGCCTCAACCAGCAGCGCCGCTGCCTCTGCATCCTCGGCATCTTCCTCATCTTCGTCCTCGGCCTCGGCGCTGCAGCACAAGATGACGGACATGCTAAAGCGGAAGGCGCCGCCCAAGCGCAAGTCGCAGAGCAGTGGCAGGGCCAAGTCCCGACAGGAGGATGGAGCCTCAGTTGCAGTAGCAGCCGGAGGAGCAGGAATTGGAACCGGAGGAGCACCATCCGCCTCGGCCAGTTCAGCCATGCATGAGCTACTCAGCCGAGCCACAAGTAAGTCATTTTAAGGGTTTAAGGCCTTCCAATAATGGATTTGTATTAATTCTTCGTTCTCTACTTTCCAGGTCTTGGCAGCGGCACTGGCGGCAGGAGTACGCCCAGCTCTGGCAGCGGCTCCGGTGGTTCCAAGTCGCGTTTCAATGCGGGCGGCAACTCCACCAATGCCGGATCGAGCAAATCATCATTTCTGGCCTCGCTCAATCCGGCTCGCTGGGGTCGCCAAACGGCGGCGCATCATCATCACCACCACCAGCAGCAGTCTCAGCAGCAACAACACCATGGCCTGTCCAAGGATTCCGGCAATGCTAATTCTTCAAGTGGATCTGGCTCAGGATCTGGGTTGGCCTACACGGTGACCCAGCATGGAGCTAGCGGCGGAGCTCAAGGAGGATTGAACGCGGCTGCCGTTGCGGCTAGCATCAGCAAGAGCATTTCACACGCCAATCTTTTGGCGGCGGCCAATCGGGAAAGAGCCCGCCAATGGGTGCGGGAACAGGCAATAGACTTCGTCAAGCGCTACACGGAGCAGGAGGCCAGGAGGAGTAAAACTGTCTCAGAGAGCGGAACAACTCAGAGCGGGAACAGCGGAGCCGCGGGATCCTCCTCGGGAGGCAACAATGCCCCGCTGTCGACAGCGGGAAGCACTAACGTTCTGGAGCGTCTGTCCAGCATCCTGTTTAAACTCAACGGCAGCTACCACGATTGTCTGGATGCCCTTTTGGAGTTAAAGACAATCCTGCTGGAAAGCGACATCTCGCCGTTCGAGGTGAACCATTCGGGCCTGATCAAGGCCATGCTCAACTACATGACCAGCGAGTCTGGACTGGTGGAACGTGATGCGCGTCTGCGCAGCTTTATGCACGTGTTCGCCGGCTTGCCATTGGAGCCTCTGCTCCAGAACGTTGGCCAGCTGCCCACCATTGAGCCCATAGCCTTCAGCGCCTTTGTGGCCAAGTTGAACGGCTGCGTTACGCAGCTGGAGCAGTTCCCCGTGAAGGTACACGACTTTCCCGCCGGTCCTGGCGGTAGGTCCAATCAAAGTGCGTTGCGGTTCTTCAACACGCATCAGTTGAAGGTGAGTAAAATGTTTAAAAGCCCTTAACAAATCAGAATTAATATAAATTTAATTTCTTATTCTCCAGTGCAATCTGCAGCGTCATCCGCAGTGCAGTAATTTGCGTCAGTGGAAGGGCGGCACCGTAAAGATCGATCCATTGGCCATGGTCCAGGCAATTGAGCGGTATTTGGTCGTGCGCGGCTATGGAGGCATCCGAGCCGACTCGGACGACGACAGCGAGGAGGATATGGACGACAATGTGGCCGCTGTGGTAATGACTCAGGCGGGCTTCAAGCACAAACTGCAGTTTACAATTGGGGAGCATGTGCTGCCCTACAACATGACCGTGTACCAGGCGGTCAAGCAGTTTTCTCCTCTGGTCAGCGAGCAGCCGGAGACAGACAACGAGTCAGAGACGCTTTTGGGCAACGCCAGCATATGGGTGCAGCAGCATACGATCTATTACCGCCCGGTCGAGGAGGAGGTTACTCCAGGTGCAGCGGCGTCCAGTAGCAGTTCGTGCAGCAGCAGCGGCGTCCAGAAACAGCAGCAGAGCACCTCTAGCTCTGTTTCGAGCTATGCGAACGCTTCGACCTCGTGCTCCTCATCGTCAGGAGTGGCCAGCGGAGGAGGATCCTCAAAGAAGTCTCACAAGTCCAGCAGCAAGTTTATGCGTAAGAAAACGGAGCTTTGGCACGAGGGGATTGCCCCGGGTGTGATCTCTGCCTTGAAGCCATTCCTCAGCAGCTCGCTGCCGAGTGATGTGGTGACCGTACAGGACTCCTCGCTGGATGCCCTGTGTATGCTGCGCGTGATCCACGCTCTTAATCGCCACTGGGAGCATTTGTACGGATGTGTGGTGCGGCAGAACATCGTTCCCCAGGCGGAGTTTGTGCACCCCAAGATCACGGCCAAGGCGAACCGGCAGCTGCAGGATCCGCTGGTAATCATGACGGGCAACCTCCCACAATGGCTTCCCCAGATCGGCATGGCCTGTCCGTTCCTCTTTCCCTTTGAGACGCGGCACCTGCTCTTCTACGCCACCAGCTTTGATCGGGATCGTGCTCTGCAGCGACTGTTGGACACCACGCCCGATCTGAACGCAGCCGAATCCTCAGAGAGGGTTGCTCCACGTCTAGATCGTCGCAAGCGTCCCATTTCCCGGGCGGAGATCCTTAAGCAGGCGGAGCACATCCTGCAGGACTTTGGCCACTCGAAGGCCCTGCTGGAGATCCAGTATGAGAATGAAGTGGGAACAGGTCTGGGGCCAACACTGGAGTTCTATGCCCTGGTTTCCGCCGAGCTGCAGCGCACCGATCTGGGTCTGTGGAATGGAAGCGATAGCTACAAACAGAACTCGGTTACCATTGTGGATGTTGTGAAGGCCAACAGTGCAGTGCTGCACATTGAAGACGCCCTCGAGGCAACCACAATGGATCAAAGTCCTCCGGCAGCACTCGTTAGCAGCACCACCACTACCACAACAACGGCGCATAACCACCAGCCACCACCCACCCGGACCAGCAGCCGCTCGCACGTCCTGCGTGCTGGAGCTGGCCAGCAGCAACAGTCTGCGGAGCACAGCTCCTCTAGCGGCGGGGGCGGCAGCGCCAATGAGAACGCTTTAAATATGATCATCGCACAGCAGGAATTCAGTGATATAAACTCTGCGGCGGAACCAGCAGCAGGAAACGATAATCCCAGCAGCACCACAACTACCACCACCATAACCAGTACTGTGGAGCAAACCACCACAACCACGAACCACTCTAGCGCCACCACGAATACAACAACCACAACCATGATGAGCTATGTGCATGCGGTGCATGGCCTGTTCCCTCTGCCCCTGGGTAAATCCTCGAAGCTGACGCAGGTGACCAAGGCCAAGGCCAAGTTCAAGTTCTTGGGCAAGTTCATGGCCAAAGCGGTGATGGACAGTCGAATGGTAGGATAGGATTCTTCCTCTGTCTGCTGTAGTGGTTCTAATTTGTTTCTCTTATTTACCTTCTCAGTTGGACTTGCCCTTCTCATTGCCATTCTATCGCTGGCTGGTTAGCGAGGAGCATTCTATTGGCCTGGCCGATCTGATGCGCGTGGCGCCGGAGGTGCAGAACACTTTGGTTCGTTTGCAGGATGTTGTGCGCCAGCGAGAGTACATTCTGTCTGATCCCAACATCGATGCCATGGAAAAGACGGAAAAGGTGAGTCAAGCATTCAAAATATAAACAAATCCCATATGAAATGTCTTCTTTTTTAGATTGAACAACTTGATTTGGATAGCTGCCCCATTGCAGACCTGGGGTTGGACTTTGTGCTGCCCGGCCATGCCAGTATCGAGTTGTGCCGTAACGGGCGTGATACTCCGGTGACTGTGCACAATCTGCACCAGTACATATCGCTGGTTACATATTGGTTCCTCATCGAGGGCGTCCAGAAGCAGTTCGAGGCACTGCGTGAGGGTAAGTTTTACTATATCTTGCAAGTTTTATTTTCCATTCTAATCAATTTTGTTGTTTGCGACAGGTTTTGATTCCGTCTTTCCGATCCAGCGGCTGCGCATGTTCTATCCGGAGGAATTGGAGTGCGTATTCTGCGGTTCGGCTAGCGAGCAGCAGCAGCAGCGGTGGGATGCTAAGATGCTGCAGGACAGCTGTCGCACGGATCACGGTTTCCACCAAGAGTCGCAGGCTATCCAGTATCTATACGAAATCCTCGCCTCCTATAATCGCGACGAGCAACGCGCCTTCCTGCAGTTTGTGACGGGATCGCCACGCCTGCCGACGGGTGGATTCAAAGCTCTAACACCACCGCTGACCATCGTGCGAAAGACTCTGGACGGCAATCAGAATCCCAATGATTATCTACCATCTGTGATGACCTGTGTCAACTATCTCAAGTTGCCCGACTACTCCAGTCGCGAGGTGATGCGGCAGAAACTGAAAGTGGCTGCCAACGAGGGCAGTATGTCCTTCCACCTGTCCTAAGCAAAATACCGAATATAAGTCCGAGCTGAAGCAACAACCACAAAAAGAAACTAAAGGAAATACTATATGAAATAAGATATAGTAGGCTCTATATATTCCAAGCGCTACAAACCACAGAACCAGCAGCACCAATTACGTTTAACTGGAAGGAGAATATTATTTGTTTTTGTTAGTTTCGCCGCGCGCGCTTTTTACCCTCCCCCTTACTCCTGCCCTCAAATTTCGCTCTTGGCAAGCGTCGTGCGCAATGCTAAATTTCAATATATAATTATATAATTATAATATATTTTGTATTACCGAGTTTTGCAAAAAATAAGAGAAGAAACAAGAAATACAAGAGAATAAAATCGCCCATAATAGAGATAGGAAGTCAAGATAAAACAATTCGTGCAGAGAATCGAGCGAACCCGAACACCTCCCTTAAAATGTTATCTTAAATAAATTGAGTAGTAGAATATCGATTATTCAGGGACCGATCCGATTTTTTGTCCATACGAAAACCGAGCTGGTTCGTCCTAGTTAAATTTGTTTTAGTTTGCTTTCTCCCAGATTCTTATTCGTTCTCATGCTAACTAAATTCTTTTTGTAATCGAAAGAATTATTTTATTAAGTTGTTTTTTGTTATGTTGAACTTTTTTGCTCTGGCGATTAAATATGAGTTTAATTAATTTGTAAGCATCGATTGTGCATAAACGCTTATTAGAAACAAAAAGTACGGGAGTAGCCGGAGCAGAAGTATCCCCATGGAAGGAGGATGAATTCATCATTATTTACATGTAGCAACCCTAAACAAATGATCTAAATAAAAACGCCCACCCTTGAAAGTTACACTTAAAAGATTTAAATAATACATCTAACATAAATATATAACATTATGATCTATTTAGCAAGCCTACAAGCAAATTGAATGCGAAATTCTACAAGCTGTGTTAAAACAAAAACAAAAACAAAAAAAAGGTATAAGAACTATGAGGAAACAAAAGCCATCATCGACACGCGATGAAACATAACTTTGAAGAGCAAAGAGAAAGGGATTAGCAGAGAAAGCGCATAAATGAAGTTAGAGTTTAGTGCAGTGTCCTCTTACATCAACTATGCATTCATATACATATATAAATACATTATATTTAAACTGTAACATTACATAACTTGTATGGTACTTGAAGCATATGCATACATTTTTTGTGTTTGTCTAACAGAAACGGAACATAAAGCTAATGAATAAATAAATACAAAATAAATACCATTAAAACCGAAAACCCGATCTTACATATTACAACTAGATACAAAACTTTGCAGTACTGAATACTGATTACTGATTACTGACGTGTCGTATATATATACATATAAATACTATAAAATGATATATATAAATAATATAATTATACTTAACTGAAAACAATGGCATCTCTAAAGATGCTGGTCAAGTTATATAACATAAAAATGCTAGCATTAAATTAATTAAATAACATTAATATTACATAAACCTATGTATGTAGTTACATCAAGAAAAAGACGATTGCTCTATAATAACGAAAAAGAAGTAAGCAACCCAACCCAAGCAGCAAATAAAACAAAATGATTATAATGACAAATTAAATGAATTGGACTTTCTGGATGGGATCGAAAATGACCCAGCATCTGTCATCAGCTTACGTTGAACATCGAATACTGATGGTCCGGCCGGCGGTGGGCACCTAGTGGCTCTCGAAGCTCCCGGTTTTCCTTCCGTAATGTTTTTCGACAGGCGACTGCGATCCGTCATCGAGAAAATTTACAATAACAATGCCACTGATCTTAGGTGAGCACCACCGCAACACAATGTGCATGGAAGCAGCTGGAGTGACAACTTCTACTTCTAAAGCTTTTGCAATTTGGCTTTTCTCAGGCGGGTACATTTATGACAAAAAGGACATGGAATTCTACGACACTACATATCGCAAAATGAAATTTATTTTGAAATTCTTTACAGAGCATTCACTTTGTTTGCACATTCGGACTGGCTCGTGTCTGCAACTTGGTGGTTGTTGTTGTCACTGCGCAGTTGGTCATTTCCATCCACCGCTAATAATTGGAGATTATTCCAGATTCCTGAGAAAAATTAGTCATCTTATTTTACCAATACCAGAACACTTATTACTAGTTTAATCGTATTTATACCCGGTACACAAAGCAGGGGAAAAATAAAGAAGAATGAAATGAAATTAATGTAGTATCAAAAAAAAAGTTCAAACATAAATATTCTAATTCAGGCCCTTTATACCAAAAAACTGGTCAATGATAATTAGCTCCGAATTCCTCCTACCCGTAAATACGGGTTTTAAAAGGGGAAGAATCAGAAAAATCTGCTTTGCGTAACGATAAAGAAACGAATACCTATAGATAGACTGGACTGGAGATGCTGATTGAAACTAAAGTTAATAGTAAGGGTCAAAGTTACCTTCTCAGATCGATGAAAGCCTCTGGTCGAGACTAATGCAGATCATGTTTGTTTCAGAATTTAGCCACTTTCACTTCCGCCCTTAAAAACCATAAAATCGTTCTGATTTTTAAAGAAAATAGATATGAAATAAATACATTTGTTCTCTAAAATTTAAGTGAAATTGGGCGATAACCATGGAAGTTATTAAACATAAAATGTCTTTTTCAACATTTACATTTCTGTTGGCAGCACCAATGGGTTTTGTATATGTTCCTAGCAACATCTGTGTTTTCTTGATGTTGCTCAACATGTTCCTAGCAACATTTCTCATCATTTGTCAGAGATTTCTTGTGCCTTCCGCCCTGTTTAACTAAAGATTTTTTTTCTGAGAATAAATTGTACGACGTGAATTAGTTCTGTTCAGGGCCATTTAATTTCACACATATAGCTTTTGGTACCGGGTATCTCACAGTTGGTCACACTCGACTGTAGCTTTCTTCCTTGTTTTCTATATAAACCTTCTAGCCCCTAGCCCCGTCTGTTTATATTGATCAAGGACTTATAATCTGCTTATGCCTTCTCCTTACTGCAGGAATATGCATTAATGCAATAAGAATAATATTATAGCATTGGTTTTGGTCGCGGTATTTTATTCCAATTTAGTGTCCCATTTCCACCCCTGGAATCCGTTGCTCTGGGCAGCCACTTACTTGGCTAATCTGGTTGCCATTGAAACGAAAAACGGAGTGAAGGCGGAACTGACATTTGTTTATACGTACTTCCAGAACACAGTTCGAATAACGAAGTCCGCAAAACTCTGGCTGATCCTATACAATCTTGCCCAGCTGGGGGCTAATCTCATAGCAAGATGAATCGAACCGACGACGCGAAGCGGTCCTCGCTAGACGAGTACAAGATGAATGCGATGGCCTCCATGGGCTGGGCGGTGGACTCCGACATTCCCATGGCAAGTGCCGAGAACCTGGCCATCCTCAAGGAGCTGACCACCTTGAGGGCTCTGAAACTGGAGGTGCAGCAGCACATGAACTCGCTGGACGAACGCGAGTTGGCAGTGCAGCGGCACACCCGCAACATTGAGTCCACTATCCAACAGAATCTGGTAAGGATCTCTTCTGAGGTGCATGTCCAAGCCCTCTATTCTCCCCTCGTTGCCATTCCAGACGCTCTACAGCTCGATGAAGGACGACGAGATCAAGGAGGCGCATAAGGTGCAGCTGGTGATCCTAGAGCGCAATAAGATTAAGGAGGACCTGCGAAAAAACCAAAAGGAGTTGGAAGAGTACACGGAATATGCCCAGGTCACAGAACGTAAGTCTCAGATACAACCAGTTATAAAATAAGGATTTATAATTATGATAATTAGATATAAGTTTCATACTTATTACTATTAATTTTATAATTTATTATCTAGGTAAGATCTGCCAGAACAAGCGAGAGATCGATGAGCTTACCTCTCGCATTAAGTCCGCGAAGACCACGTTAACGGAGTGGACAGAGGCGATGGAGGACGGGAACAAGGGCTACCAGCTGATAGAGAAGTATTACTTGGACGACCAGCAGAAGGCTCGAGAGCTGAACACCAAGCGCCAGCTGCTGCAGGCGGAGATCGACAAGCGGCGTAAGCAGGTGGTGCTTCTCTACGACGAGCAGATGACGCTGGAGAAGAATCTAGAGCGGACCGCCTGTCTGTATAGGGCGGCCCACGTGGAACGCCGGCAAATGGTGGAGACCTGGAAGAATGCAGTGAACCAGATGACCCAACGGGAGAACGACATCCAGCGCAGCGAGGAGGAGTGCGCCGAGTTGGCCGAGAAGGCGCAGCAGACTTCAATTATCTACAAGGATCAGGATAACCAGCTGACCGAGGTGATCAACAACAACCGCCAGGTTGAGATGGGAATCGAGGCATTGAATGAGGAGACCTCGGACTTGAAGAACCAGATACAGATCCTGATCGACGAGTCCATTCTGAAGGATCGCGAGATAGACGGCTTGCGGCGGGAGCTGGAGAACCTATCGAGCCGAGTGCACTTGCAGCGCATGGAAAACCGCAGTCTGATGAAGAAGCGGGATCAAAAGGCCCGGGAGATCGAGAACTTTGCCTCCGTTATGGAGAAGGTTGAGACCAGACTGAAGTCCATACAGAACAAGGCTCTGAATGCGGACCAGCGCTTGCACATTCTAGAGGAGATGATGGAGGCGGAGGAGACAGCCCTGCGCAACCTGGACAAGGAGCAGGAGAAGGTCAACGAGATGCTCTACCGCACCCAAAGGCAGGTGATCGAGCTGCAGGACGAGGAAAAGGTCCTCACCGTGCAGAATGACTCGCTGAACTCCAATGTGGCGGCCATCAAGCGCAGCCAGCAGCTGGTGCACAACGAACTGAAGCGCCAGACGGAGATCCACTACAACCTCTCCTTCAAGTACCTGGAGGCAGAGCGGCGCTACGCCGACTTCAAGGGTCTGGCCGACGATCCCGAGGTGGAGGAGGCCAATCTCCAGCGTCTGGCTGTCCTGGAGGGGGAGCACGATAAGCTGCACCGCCTCATCAACACCACGGAGGCGCAGAACAAGAAGCTCAACTACAATATGAACAACCTGGTTGTCCAGTATAATGCCGACGAAAAGGAACTCGATATGGTTAGGTTCAAGATCAAGGAGGCTCAGGTCTACTGCGAGGGCACCGTGAAGAGACTGCGCCAGAATCGCTACGAGAACTCGGAGCTTATTGTGGACCTCAACATGGTGAAGATGCGGTGCAACGATCTCGAGGTGGGCATCGGTGGCTGCGAGCAGGGCACCTACGATTTGGAGCAACACCGTCTCACCTTTCGGCGAGCCATCAAGGACCGCACTGTGGAGCTGCGCAGCCAGGAGGATGTGCTCCTCCTGAAGAAAAAGCACCTCAACGAGGAGCTCAGCACCTTGCGGGCAGATATCGGAGAGCGAAAGAAGCAGATCGATGTGATGAAGGCCAGATTCGAACTCACCGCCAAGCTGCTGGGCAAGAACGAGGATGGCAGCATTATGACCAGCACACAGCTGAAGGTGATGAGCGCCCAGGAGCGCCAGATCCTCGCCGACGAGGGTGACGCCCTCAACAAGAAGGTGCTCACGGCCGAGAAGGAGGTGGTCGCCCTGGAGAACACGCTGCGTCAGTTCGACGTGTCCAACAGCAATTACCGCAAAACCTTCACGTCGGTCGACGACAATTCGATGGGTAAGTGTGGAAGTCGGAAGGGATGCCGAGGGGATCTTGGGTAGTCTATGTCCTCTCTGTCTTGCAGATCGTGAGAGAGCCGAGCTGGAGCTACAGGAACTGGAGGCTGCCCACTGCCGCGACCTGGAAAAACTGAAGCTACTGCGGTGCAAGGCCCAGCATTACGATCAGAAGCACGAGGCGCAGCGGGCCGAGGAGGAAGACCTGATCAACAAGTTGGAGCAAGCCAAGGCACGGCGCACGGAGCATGCTGCGGTTCTGGAGAAGATCGAGCGCGAGATGGATGAGCAGCGCCTGAAGTTGGAGCGGGCGCAGCGCGAGATCCGGACGCAGCTGCGAGAGATCCAGGCGAAACCCATTAGCGAAGAGTTTTTGGAGCAGTTCGACCGGGATCTGAACCTCCAGGAGCTGGAGGCGCGCAACTCTAAGGCGCTCAACATGCTGACCGATCTGGCCAACAGCGACGAGTCGGGGCCGGAGATCCTGCACTTCATTCTACGGAAGGGCATCAAGTTGCCGATGCACATAAAACGCACCCGCAGCACCATTTCCTGGGGCAGCTCCTCGGCCAAGTCCTCGGAGACTGTGGGGTCCTACATCAGTGCGAAGGGCAAGGGCTTCCTTCACGGGGCAATGAGCTCCAGGTCTTCGGCCTCCGATGTGAGCTCCATCAAGGACGACACCTCTTCCACCACCTCGCACTCGGGCCTTAGCGTCATCTCCCTCGAGCTGCCCGAGCCTACAAAGAAGAAATGATATCACTTCCTATCCACTAATTTGCTTCCTTTTATTAGCAATATTATCAGTTATTCATTTAAAGAAAGAAGCCCCCCGAATCCTGTATTGTTCCTTGATCACAGCCTGCTTCACGTGCTTGGCCGTCGCCCACTGTTTACAAATTGACCGTCTAAACAAAACAGCGAATGAAACGCGTTGCCAAAGCGGGCCAAACGAGAGAGCAGCGGTCATAAAAATAGCCCACAACAAATCCAATGAGGCTACACATCCGAATGTCCCAGTGTGTGCTAGGTGGTGGTGTGGGGTACTCCTTCACAGGGCTTGTCGACCTGCGAATGCCCTATTAAGATGGCAAATATTCCTCAAGAAATATTATTTTGACTTACTTTAGTTAACTGTTAGGGCTTTCATTACCGCAATAAATACTGACTTGATAGCATTCCGTTCCACATTATTAAAAAGAAATTAAAATAGACACTTTTGACCACATCTAATAACACAAACTTTAATAAACAATATTATAGACAGCCAAACCTTAACTAACTATTATTATTTATATTAAAAGTTAACAGATTCTTCATCAAAACATGAAACTCTTCACTTTGATCTAAGAGTAGCAGCCTTACCTGTTATAAAGAAAAGGTTTAGAAATTTGAATTTTTCCATTTTCTCAATATCCGGTTAAGGTTAACCTTAAGTATAAAGTTAACAGATCCTTTATAAAAACAGGAAACTCTTCATATGATATAGAAGTACATGTTAAAAAAAATGGTTAAGAAATATGAATTTCCATTTTAACTACTTAAGTTTGGCAATATACTCTCGAGCAAGTATATCAGCCTAGATTAGCTACATATGTGAATGGAGACAATAATAGAATCAACCTGGCGGTCATCCATAATGATAGATCATCACTGGTGTCTTTTAAGTACAAAATCTGACACATCGCGCTTGTATGTCGGATGCTGAGAGGGCCGCTCCTCTGTTCTAGATGTTACAAACACAAGAACAAAGCCCATACGGCCGCCGAAGTACCATATATCGGCCAAATATATTTATATATACACATGTTCAAAGCTATATTTCGAAATTAGGCACCCGTCGACTACACAGAGAGCGTGCAGTGCGGTGTTCGAGAGATGATTTTTCGGCGCTACTACGAGTGTTTTCGAAATTCTTTTCTTCGATTCCGGCGGCGATCAGCGCCGGGCCTTTCATTATTTTTCATTATTTCGTTTCGAGCAAGATCTCAGGTCGCTGCGGCTGCTGCTGGGCCTGAAAGTTATTCAAAATTTTCACTTGCTGATATTTTTAGAAAATTCTGAAAGCGGAAAGACCGAGCTGTGTGATCTGTCTGGGAATGGACTCCTGAATAGATTTTCGCCAACAGAACAGGAGGAATCATCATCAAAGAAGGTGATCAATTTGCATAAGACTCGAGACACTTCGCTGGCGGAATGTGCTCCACGTCGGTTCTGTGTCCTCTGTGCGCCGTGCCCAGTTTCGGCAGCATTGACGCACTGCAGCAGCGGCTGATCAAGGCGGCCAATGGCCCTTTGGCCTGTCCCTTTGCCAACTGCAAGGAGCTGTTCCTGGGACTGGACAAGCTCACCATTCACCTCTTCTCGCACACCAGTCTGATGGGCCAGGATGCACCCTCTGCCCATCCTGTTCAGGTTCTACCAGTCCCTCCCCTGATCGCTGTATCCGCCCCAAAGAGAAGGGCCAAGAGATCTAGGGCCAAGCCCGTGGCAGTGCCGCCCTCGTCACCTGTTCCCCCAACGCCTCCTGCCAGCTGTGACATCTGCGAGTTCAGTTTTCGGAACACGGAACTCCGGGACATGCACATCAGGTTGGTGCACGAGAATGCGGAATCGGAGCAGAAGCAGACTCAGCCGAAGCAGGGGGAGCCGGTAAATAAATAATATATATACCTTGATTAACTAAATGAACATTTTAAATGCGTACAGGATCAGGAGCCCTACAAGTGCCACCTGTGCTCCAAGACATTTCGCATGAAGGGTTCGCTGCGAATCCACCTGAAGGTGGTGCACATGATGGGCGTGCCCTGCTCCAATCCCAGCCCCGTCACCACCTCCATAACCATCAGTCCCTTGCCCAAGCTCAGCATTTGCGATCGCATCCGACACAAGGAGGCGCCGGCCATTGGCAACAACAATACCTCAACATCCACTAGTTCCCAGCCCTATGCCTTGAGCGGAGCCCTCAGCATGCTCCAGCAATCACCCGGCTCGCCGGAGGCGGCCAATGCGACGCCAAAGCTGTGGGAGTGCGACGTGTGCACCAAGTCCTTCACCACCAAGTACTTCCTGAAGAAGCACAAGCGGCTGCACACTGGCGAGATGCCGTACACCTGTGAGATCTGCGCCAGGACCTTCACCTTCCAGCAGTCGTATCACAAGCATTTGCTCTACCACAGCGAGGTGAAGCCCCACGTCTGCGGGGTCTGTGGACGGGCCTTCAAGGAGTTGTCCACGCTGCACAACCACCAGCGGATCCACAGCGGGGAGAAGCCCTTTAAATGCGAGGTGTGCGGTGAGTATTATAGGACGATTTTATAGGAGGACTTTTTCATAATCTCTTAAATCACGATTTCAGGAAAGTGCTTCCGGCAACGAGTGTCCTTCCTTGTACACACCCGCATCCACACGGGTGTGATGCCCTACAAGTGCGATCTCTGCCAGAAGATGTTCCGCTACAAGGTGAGCCAACGCACCCACCGATGCCTCGCCGATGAGACCCAGACGCCGGAGCAGCTAATCAAGGCCTTCCTGGAAGGCAGTAACTCGCCCACACAGCCCTCGCCGGCTAGCACTGAGATTGCGGCCATCACCAGCGGCCCGATGGCGGATCCAGAGCAAGAGGCACTGCTCTCGCAGTCCATCGACGACATCGTGGTGGAGCAGTGTCAGAAGTTGGGTATTTGTGGAGTGGATCCTGCTGAGAACCAACCCCATCTCCTGCCCCTAGAGCCCGTGGCCGTGGTGCAGTTCAACGGAAGCAGCTCGCCACTGCAGCAGCTCCAGAACTTGAGACTCTACTCGCCACAGCAGCAGACGGAGCTGCCCAGTTCAGACGGCGAGGTCTTCCAGCGCTTCCTGATGGACGCCACGTAGCTGGAGTGAGGAGTTCTCCAATGTGTTTTTGCTTACTTATATATTTATTTACACCTCGTTCACCATTCGAGCCCAATTCGGATTTAACAAGTAGCACTAATAATTCTGAACTTTTCCATCCAAACATGCCTTTCCTCGTCTATTTTTGCATGGAATTTTTCGTAACATAAAGTGCCTAAGATTGTGTAAATCGGAACAGACCCGACTCGCCTCGAAAACAATCCTCTTTATTATTATAAAGCGTTATTTATTAAAGTTTAAAGCTTAAACTTGTTGTTGATTTATTTTTAAATTCGAAGGAATCTTGGTTGCTAGTAATAAATAAGTGTCTCGATAAAAGGTAAGAAAATACCAAATACTTTCTGCGATTAATTAAAAGACTCTGAGGTGAGTGCGAACTAGAAGGTACCAACTTGAGAGGTTCATAGCTCATAAAGTCCGCAAACCACATTTACTGTATACATACCTTATTGCCTTTTAAAGAAATTCGGCGTTATACGTCTGAAATTGAATTGTAAAACAAACTGAGATAGCTCTAAGGGTCTTTGAGATCTTTACAGGCGGACAGACGGACAGACGGACATGCCTAAATAGACTCGCCTGATGCAAGAATATTCATAGTTTATGGGGTCGGAGATGCCCCTTTCTGCCTGTCACAAACATGTACATAAATCTTAAGTTGGCGATTAATTATAGTACCCTATGGGAACTCTCGGCTTGAGCTACTATAGTATCAGTGTTTTGGAGTCTTACGCTTGAGCCCATATATTTCTCCTCATTTTTTTTCATAATTTATCCTAGCACATTATATGCGGTGTATTTAAATATTTTCCCATATCTTTATATTCTTTTCCAAGTTTTCCTAAAAAAATTATCATCATATTTTCGCGAATGATCAATTTATTTTTTTTCAAAACAAGTAAGAAAGGTTACTTGCGACTCGCGGTCGGGGTAGATAAATTTTTCCATAATGTACCAGATTTCGAACCCTAGCTCATTAATATAAATTAATATTAAATGAGTTCTTGTAAGAACCGGATAATTTTGATGACTGTCTCAGTTAGGTCTCCATCCAAAATTTACGAACTTTTTCTACGTTAGTATAATAGTATATCGCGATGGTTTTTCGTTGAAACTCAAAATTCTTTCTCTTGAAAGAATTTGAATTTAGTGCCACGGAAATCTGCCCCAATCTAAGGATTTGCTGTTGTACAACAGACAAAATAGTTGGTAATGGAATCATTTTAGACTTGCAGAATCCACTTCAACAAATTTTGATCATGTTTTGATGAAGAACAGCTGTTCAGATCAGCTGTTAACATTTGTTAAAAATCCCAACGGGTTCACACGGATGGACTGAGTAGGAAGAGGGTACACAACAAACAGTATTTACGAGGGGTGCATAATTTATTGGATTTATTAGTGTCTTTTTATACGAAAACAGCTGATTAGAAGCGGGAAAAATAAAACGGATTGGATAGCGGATGCTACTTAATTTCTTTGGATATGTGGAAGCAGAACCCTGGTGTTCATATCCATATTTTCAGAAGATTGTGCCATGGTACAAGTTTTACGGATATTAAGAATACAATAATCATTCTAATAAAAAATACTTGTTTTTACTACATATTGCTGTTTGAGGATGCAAGCGCGGACGCAGTTTACTAGAAATTGTTTTGCCCCATTGTTATCGATTACACTTCCATACCGAAAATACCAACAAATGGAAGCAGGGTTTTACAACGGGTAAAAACATCCCAACAGTATTAGTACCGGAATAAAACGCCGTAAGAACATTTCGAGGACATCTGTTCTTTCCATCTTGGACTACTTGTTGTTAATTTATCTCGTATACAATTCCAATTCAATGAATGCCCACAAAATGAGTGCTTTTCGTAAAAAAAGAACGACTTTTACAACTGATGAAAAATTTCGGCTAATTCAATCAATTAGGGAGAGCGCAGTTTTGTGGGACCGTGAAGACACATTCCATTATGATCTGCCCAGTCTGAAAACCGCTTGGAATACTGTGGCTGAGGATCTGGGAAAACCTGGTAAGGTAGAACCTTTTACATCTTCCGATTGTAATTAAAAAGCATTGTCTTAGTCACTGACTGCCGGGATGCGTGGGTTTCTTTGAGGGAGAGTTACCGATACCACCGTAAGCGTGAACGTGACATCGCTCTGAAGGACGACGGAGATGATTACGATCCTCTGGAGACAGATAAAAATATCAAATGGCGGTTTGCTGAAGCCATGTCCTTTTTGCCTTATACCGTACAAAAGAGATCGTAATAACTTAATTAAATTTCTGGCTGTGCAATAGGATATTCAATATCTTCATCTCTTATAGAAGACCTGTCAGCTCAACTGTTCCCTATGAAGACAATGCAAATGCCGATAATATTGAGGTGGAAGATGATGACTGGACGACAGAATGTACAAATATTCCGGACGATGCTCCATTGACACCGGAGAGCGTTCAATCTATCAAGGAGAATCCAAAACCCAAGGCCAGATCGAGTCCCAAGCGTCCTAAGTCGTCTTCTAAATCATCAGTGGTCGACATGTTGAGCAATTTTCTCAACGAAACAAGGCATTGTTTGGAGCAGCCTGTTTCGAAGAATGCCTCTGTCCTGGCATACTGGGATACTCTTCTCTCAGGAATGTCACCGCAAAACTCGCAGCGCGCTACATTCAAAGTAACTGAGTTTCTGCAGGAGATAGCCAAAAAAGATGGGAGAGGCAAAAGAATGCATTGAAATATTAAATAAATTAAGTTTAGTGAGTATTTAGCTTTCAGTCAGTGGAGTTATCTTCTGACCCGGATATGTGATCTGGCGGGTTCCCTTCTTTCATTGACAGAGCTTTTTTCTTGACAATTAAGCTATTCTTAAGGCAATCTCTAACAAAATTAGGGTAGTCCTCAGTACGGCCAGGTCTAGTGCCTGAACTAAGTGGTATCATGGCCTCGTCCCCCTGCGACCAATATGTGGACTCTGGCTTTGTACGCCGCTGGTAATTGTGGAGCAGACAGCATGCCTTTGCTATTAGCTTGGCCTTTTCCGGGCTGGACATGAGAGGCCGTCGCATTAAAATCCATTTGGCACTTAGAATGCCGAAGGCGTCGTCAATACAGTTGCTCGCTTGGTGGAGGCGATGGTTGAAGTATCGTTCTTCCCTAGTAATGTCCTTCGATCCGTATGGCTTCATTATTCGCTTTATAAACGGGAATGTGTCGTCGCCTGCCACAACATAGTATGTCATTGGTGTTCCATTTACAGACCTGTCCTCCGGAAAGTATAAAGTGTCCGATAAAATTGATTTACCCATGTTTGATTTGGCAAAAAGATTCGTGTCGGACACATTTTTGATGTCGACCATATCCAGGTAAGTGAATCGGAGGGATGCGTCACATACCGCAAAAATAGCCATGGCACGGATACCCTGAAATGAATGCATTACTTTAATATTTGCGAAAAAGTGTAAAGTGCAAATTAAGTGCCTACTGGGCCGCGACTTATAGGAGCCTTAAGCTCCACAAGTCTGCCTCCGATTGCTCCAACGCAGTTGGGCAAGTTGCACCTTTTCTCAAAGTCTCGTGCACTTCCCAGAACTGCGTACTTCTCCCATTGCGGAATCTCCCAGTGCAGCTCTTGGGCGATGGCCTTACACACAACAGTGACTATCTTCCCGAAGTACTGTTTGCTGATCCTGTAAGAATCGCAGACACTCTGTTTCCGCTCTCCCAAGGCAAGGTACCTATGCATGAGGACACTTGAACAGGTAAAATGACATCCATTTGCATCCACTTACTCAAGGACCACGGCTAACTTTTGCTCCGGTCCTATAGTGTCGCCACGGGAAAATTTCCTTGGAGCAAGATGATTCTGCAGCGTAGAAAATAAACTTTGAAAATTATCAAAGCTCATATGGAAATTGGCAAAGAAATGGGTTGGATTCTTTGTCAGATTCTCAAACTAAAAACAAATAATCTTAGCGGTTGTTACAAATTGGTTGTTCTTTGTAATACTTATGTACATTTGCATGTTTTCCTTTTCCATTTCTTTGCTGCAAATACGGATTGACCCAATACTTTCGTCGGCTCTTACTCCTCTCCTTGGGGTGCTGGTGCCCTTCTTCATCCTCCTCTTCTGCCAATGCTACCATGAACCCCACTAAGGCGGCATTAATTACTAGTTTTCGTTTACTTGCTAAATTCATGTTTCATATTGTTTTGCTTGGTAAGGCTGCATGGCTCTTAACAAAATAATCCTGACTTTTTATGTTTTCGTAGTAAGGCCACTCGGGAGAAAAATATCAAAACTTAGGGCAGATGTATTATTTTTTATATGTAGTATACCTCTGGGTCTTGAGTATACTCAGTTTACCCACCAGTATTAGTGTCAGAATGAATACCTTGCCTGACCAGACTCTAGGGATTTGAAATTCATTGAAATTGTGTCTATAAAATGATATACCTCAAACAATTCATTGCATACTTTACGACCGATTTTTTATGGATTTCAAAACCCTAGTGATTTGTGGAGCACCCCTGATTGATTTAATTTATTTGAAAATCTATTCAAACTTATGCAATGAAATATATTTTGCACCCAATACATATTGTATTTTTGTATATAAGAAGTTTAATTGTTGTTTAAGTATGCCAACCATTTAAATTAGTTTTATATTTCTGTGGCAATAATGTATATATGTAATCGGTTAAATATATCGTATTGCTGTAGGACCGTTCGAGCAAGATAATAAAATAAATACTGCTTTGCTGTTATGGATATCGTATGGTAGCCACAAAGGCTTTGTATACAATTATTTTTTATTAATAAACTTTTTTGTATTCCAGCAGACTCTATTCACTCTTCATCTGAGCCGCTTCCAGAACTGGAGCCAGACCCACTAGGCGAGCCACTCCGCGATCGGCTGGGCGACCGGGAGCCTGAGCCAGACCGGGATCCGGATCGGGAGCGCGAACGGGACCTGGAACCGGACTTGGAGCGGGAACGAGAACGGGAGGCGGACTTCGAATGCGACCGCGAACGAGTGCCCGATCTGGATCTCGACCCCGATTTATGTGAGCCGGCACCAGACTTCTGGGATCCTGCCGGCGAGTTTGTGCGCGATCGGGGGGAGCCACTGGCGGAGCGGGAGCCGGATTTAGAGCGGCTGCTGGCCCGCGACCCTGAACCAGAGCCCGAGCCGGAACTAGAGCCGCTGCGACTGCGAGTCCGGGAACGCGACTGTCGATCCCTCGCTACTTGGGCAGGCGAATCGCCACCATCTACTTTAGTCTTTGCACTGCCCGAAGCTAAATCGCCCGACTTCTCCGCCTCGCCAATGATCTGTTTCTGCTCCTCGTCCACTTCCATTTCCTCCTCGACCTCCTCCTCTTCTTCCTCGCCAGGTACCTCGAGCTGGCGCTCGCGATAACGCTGCATACGATGCTCCATACCGTCCAACGGTCGATGCTTCACCACCTATCGAGAAAAACGGAGAGAAATAAGCATTAGCATTAAGTAAGTAAGGTATTATGAAGACAAGGAAGAAGGCTTACCAGCTTGGTATTGTTGGGTTGCTGGCCAACCTTGACGCGGCGCTTGTTGAGGCGCACTCTCGTTTCCAGCTCGTTGTAGTAAATGCCATCCGGCCGCATGACAAAGAAGTAGTTCTCCTCGTAACCCTTAGATGCCTTGGTCTTCACGTTCCAGTTGTACTCGCGAGCGATCTTGTACTCATACTCCTCCTCCTCCTTGTAGAGCTCGTTGGCAATGAAGTCGGCGCGTCGCTTTTCGAGCGTCTGCTCTGTGGGCAGGAAGTAGGCGACAAACTGCTCGCCACTTTCGTCCATCACACCACGGATCATGGCCTGTGACATCTCCTCCAGCTGAGCGGGCACATTCTTGCCGATGGGGGCGGGATCGCTGTCGAAGATGACCTGTGCGCAGGGGTACTTCCAGTTGGTGAAGTCGGGGAATATTGGCAGCACCTCCACTGGCACCACATTGGGCTTGGAGTAGTGCTTGGTGATCTCGTTCTTGGTGTCGCTGAAGGTCTTCTCGATGGCCTTGATCTGGGCGTCGCGGTCCAGATAGAGCGTCTCCTCCCGTAGCGACTTCTTCACATTGTATCCCACCTTGGCCTCTATGTTCTCCAGGTTCTGCGGCTGGAAGCGCGTCTGCTCCGTGGATATGTACTCAGATTTGCGCAACCAGGAGACTGTTCTTGAGTGCTGGCGTGAGCGCACAGAGTCCGTGGGCGTCAGGGTCTCCTCCTCCAGCAGCTTCTCGTCGGCTGGGTCCAGCAGGGTCATGGAATCCGCCTGGTACAGCTCCCGGTTGATCAGGTCCACTGTCACGCCCAAATCGTGTTCCGTCAGCACATCGTACTTGAAGTTGCGTTCCAGGGACGTGGGATTGTACTGCACGAAGCGGTGGCTGTCGAAGGGATACTGCAGGAACTTCAGGTCGAAGGGTATGTCTGGCAAATTGTTTCCGTACTTCACGCGACAAATAATCTCTGATCTGCAAAGGATTTATGTATGAGTCCCGGCGTCGGTTTCGGTTCGGCTAACTGGGCACATACTTGCGTTCCGTCTGCCGCTGAGGTCGCTTGTCGGCGGCGCTGTTGATCGCCGAGTTGTTGATCGTCGGCGGCATGGCTTTTATATACTCGTAACTTTCCTGTTTATACTTAAATTCTTTATTTATTGTCAAATTTCTATTTATTTCGTAGAGCTGCAAAAATAGCGATGTTAATATCGATACTATCGATGTTAAAACGCGATACATCGATTATTCACATAAAACCGAGACGCTGGGTATAAAATAAAAGTTAAGCTTAATTCATATGAAAACATTTACTTTATTACATTTCTAGGAAATGTCAACTAATTCAAAAATTTGTTTGTATTTATGTTCGCAGCTCTACTTGTTAGCACTCTTGATTCTTGCGTTATATTGCGTAGCCCTGTTTGTCGACCAGTGTTGAAAACGACACGCGGCTATAGCTCTATCGAATGGTGTTATCGATTAGTGGAAGCGATAGCTCTTGAGCGCTTGATGTAACGATTCAAATCTATTCAAAACACCTAATAATACATTTAGAAAAATGTATGAAAATAATGCTGTGAAAATTTCCGATTATTTTTTATCAAATTATAAATTAATTTTTACATATATTAACGAAATTTAGAATTATAAATATATAAATTTATATATTTTTTCTTTTAAAGGTATTACTGATCTGAACTGAAGTAAATATATTTATCTGGTTAAAAATGACACAAAATGTATGTAGTTAATATATTTAAGCTTTGGGTAAAACACGGTATTATATCAGCATTTAAAAATAAAAATTATGTAAGATAGCGTGAAGTTACATGTAAAGTACTCGGGCTGCTCAATTGAATAATAGTTTCGAAACCTTGCAGATCAAGGAAAAATTGTGTTATTTTCTACCCCGACTGCAAGGCAGAAATATTTCTTATGCGATTGAGCTTGTTTTCGTTCATCTGTACGTCCAAAATATTTATAATTCATAATAGGGGAAAAACATTTAGAAAATATCGCTAATATCAGATGTATTCGGTATATTTATTAAGTTTGTTTATAATCCTTCGAGGCGAATGGCAAATCATCTTTAATATGGATATGCCCACAAATTGTGTACTTTTTGTTGAGCAATTTTTTCCAAAAATAACCAAAAAAAGATAAAAGACTATGTATGTGAAATGTATTTAATTGTTTCTCATAGTGCTTAAGCACTGTAGAAATTTGTTAAGTTTATTATTTGTTCTTCGTAATTTCTAAAAATAAAGGCATTATTTTTATTTTTTATCCTATAACGATTTGACATTTTTTTCTGTAGAAATATTACACATTTTTATGTAACTCTATTCGAATTTGCATCTAGCCTTGTATGAACTGTATCGATGTAACGCTGCATTGAAACATTTTGCATGCAAATTGTCATTATAAACGGTTTTAAGTGGTATATAATAAATGGGATATATGTTTTATGGACTCATTTTATTTAAGTAAAATGTATAACATTTGCCTCTTGTCGTGTCATTTATTGACGTTTATATGTTTTGTGGACTCATATTATTATTATTATTGCTCCTGGCCGTGTCAAAAACTGACTCCTTATCAATTTCTGGCGTGTCGAAGATATTATTATGTGCGAGACCAAATTTGGACATGTACAACGAATTATTATATAAATGATGATTATGTTACGATGGATAATAGGAATTATGAAACGACTGCTAATACGAATTATGATATGAAAGCTAAAATGAATTATGATACGACTGCTAATACGAATTATGATATGAAAGCTAAAATTAATTATGATACGACTTCTAATACGAATTATGATATGAAAGCTAAAATGAATTATGATACGACTGCTAATACGAATTATGATATGAAAGCTAAAATGAATTATGATACGACTGCTAATACGAATTATGATATGAATGCTGATACGAATTATGAAACGACTGCTAATACGAATTATGATATGAAAGCTAAAATGAATTATGATACTAATGCTGATACCAATTATGATTCTAATGCTGATACGAATTATGAAACGACTGCTAATACGAATTATGATACGAATGCTGATACGAATTATGATACGAATGCTGATACGAATTTTGATACGAATGCTGATATCCAAGCCGATACCTACACAGATGGACCCGAAGCTAATGAAGGACCTGGAGGACCTGGAGAACCTGCAGAACCCGATGAAGAAATTAATAAATTAGCACCACGCAGCGTACGTAATCGACACCAGAAGACTTTCGTGCGGAATCCCCACTACTTTCGTGCTAACAAGCTTTTCGAGAAGGAGTCCCATAAGAGTTACATGAAGAGGCGAAACAAAATGTTGCCGTTTCCGCATCCAGGATTCAATCCGTATGCGGATCCGTTGCCGCATCCAGGATTCCATCCTGGAAAATCCAAACAACGGAGATTATAATCAGATGTGAAGTGGCCAATGTAAACACACCGCAATGTAAATAGCCACAAATGCCTAATGCAAATAAACACAGAAAATACAACACAATAAATTGAATTAGCGACAAATATTATTTGCCATTTTTTGTGTGGATCTTGTGTGTGATTGTCACCTGTTTTTTGTGGTGGCGTGTGTTTAATGGGTATCACTTAGTTGGAAGCTGCGAAAAACCCCCGCCCTGCAAATCCGAGCAGCGAGTTCAATAACAAGGTTATACGCACCACACACACTCTCAGAGGGCAGAGAGAAAAATCTTTGCCATTTTCATAATTCATTATTTGCGCCTGATATTAACACGACGACGGCCTGGCAAAATAATCGTCACAATAAATTAGCATTGCCCCGTTGATTGATCGCGGAGCATAAAAGAAAATAAAATGAATTAAGAAATCAGCCGAATTATAATGGAATTCGTCACCACTGAGCATAGATCGGTCTCTAGAATTGTTAAGAAAAAATAGTACAGCGAGTGGAAAGTGAGAGACCTTTGTCGTGCAGTTAGTTGGAAGAAGTAAATTGGCCGTGATAAAAACGTGCTAATTTGGTTGAATTATAATTAAATTATGTATATATTCAATCTGTTAACTGCTTATAATTTAAAAAAAAATTTATAGAGAGTGGAAACTCAAATAATGATCACAGCCATATTTTATTAAATTATTAGCACTATTGATTCTGTACTCTTTGTTATTGGCCGTACAAGTATTAACAACCTTTCATTTGGTTTATTATCTATTTTATAAGTTAATATTTATTAACTGTGCCTAAATCAAGCAAAGAAAGTTCTAAATGTTGTATATTTTCATATATATATTTCAGCACTTTTATACTTTTCCTTGCCTTTCCTTTATCTTAATTATTTTTGCATATATTTTATGAAATATTCATAGCAAATAGTGTTTAGGTATGTCAGGAATGTATACATCTCAATCACGACTAATGAATTTAAGAATTTGAACCAAATTCACATTATTTTAATTAATTAAAATATCATTGGAAAACAAGAATGGAAGCTAACTCGAGAAGCCGAAGTTTATAAACCCTTGCAGTTGGCAATTGGATCGATCCGATTTAAATGGAAATCGCTCGAAAAACTTTACTGAAGTGTATACAACATTTTTTAATTAAGACTCCAAACCTTTGCTGATTTTTCTATCTTCTCATATGAATTGACCGATTAGTCCTAAATCATAAAATATTACCTACTCTGAGTAGATGAAAATATATTGAAAATCGGCAAAGATATAATTTTTTCTATTATTTTCCGAGTATTCCTGTGGCAGTTATATAATATAGTCGTCTGATATGCTACCTGCAATAGAATAAAGACTATCTGGAATGTATCATTCAGATAGCTCTACAACTGACAGACTAGTTTGCATATGAACGGACAAACAGACGAACGGACAGACGGCCAGGCAGACGGACGGACAGACCGATATGGGAAGGCCAACTAGTCTGGTGATGCTGATCAAGAATATATATACTTTATGGGGTCGGAAATGCTACCTTTAATTTAACCTTCTCGTCAAAATTATAATACCCTGCAATCGTATAATGAAAGTTTCTACAGGAAAAATAGCATTAGTCTCCGCTTCCCAAGTAAGTCTTTCATAAATAATTTCCCATCCTTAGCATATAAAGAATCAATAAGCGACTTACTAAAATGTATTAAAATGTCAATCATTTTTAGAGTCAATAAATCGTTGATTTTTGTATTTAAAAGTCTAATTTGATTTAGTTACTTTAAATACTGTTTTGGTTGCCATTTCAGCTAATTAATATTTACTTCTCAAACTTGTCACGTTTCCAGCCTTTTGTTTTTGCTCACAATTGTTGATTGCTGCCAATTAGTAATTATTGTTTAATCAACACATCACATGACAGTGAGGAAAGCCAGCTGCCAAGACCGAACCAGTTAAGCCAAAAGTTAGGATGAATTTTAGCCGCCAAGAAGAACAGCCGATCAATCAAATTAGCCAAAAGCAAGCTAAAGCCAAGCAAAAAGTTGCAAATCAATTGACCATGCGCAGCGTGCCCCTATGTGAAAATTTCCATGCTCGTTACTAGCCCACGAACTCGGTTCGTGCGCTGCCGAATCGATCTCGGCTGGGAGATCGGAGATGCCCGATCTCCAGCCGATCTTCGGGCGATCTCCGGCCGAGTCCCCGATCCCAATCCGGATCGGGTGGCGCGCGCGACTTCAGTTTCAAAAACGGTTTACATTTTGCAACAAGCGCTAAATTGGTAGGGCAAACAGAGCGGCTTTATTCCGCCTCACTCGCAGGTTTACCCAGATAGCAGTTCGCAGCCGCCGTTCTTTTTGATACGCTGTTTATTAGCATAGATATTTGCTTAATATATATAGCGGCTATACACTCGTATCGTATGCCTGCCAGTTGGTGACATGTGTGTGCCGAAACTAGTAGAGTTTTTGGCACTTTAAGTGAAGTGTGAAGGGAGCGATCGGATTCGCCATAAGTTCAGTATCCGCTTAATGTTCACAGCGATCGGTAGCCAAGCCAAGGAAACCGGAAAGGAGTCAAGTTACCGACAGTGATTAAGTATCCTGCCCGAATTATGATTACCAGAATAGCACAGCCCTTCTAACTGGATACCAGTTTTCTCAAATAGGTGAGTCCTGGGCCAGCCTCTAAACAAATCCTTAAAAAAATCGGTGTGGAAAGTTGTGTGGAATATAACGAAAGCCTCGTGCGCTTGAAATTAATTAATCATCACTCAATCGTGTTTAGCTTATGAAGGCTGATAAAGTTTCCGAACTTAATAAATATTTTATTGTCCTTCTAAAAAGATATATCAATTTATGTTGGCCAAGGAAGTTTCGGTTATGACTTCACAAAAGGGTGTTAAGCAATAGCAAGTAATTTGCCCGATAAATGGAATTTTGGGGTTTCGGAAGTACTTACTGAATTGAGAATAGTTTAACAGTTGCTTAAGGGGTTTGTGTACTTAATATTTTCTGTGTATTCGAAAGATATAGGATATAAGGGTCCTTCAATACTCTAATAGTCTTCAGTCAAGTGTTCTAGCTTATTATATTCTAAGCTAATTGAATAATCCTCCATGGCAATGAGTTAGTCATAACCAGAGCAATCCAGGCGTGTTTCAATCAATATTATTTCTGCCACTTGTTTTAGGGCAGCTTAAATACGAGGCACATATATAGTCAGTATTATGCATAAAAAGTTGTGAAATGACTGTGGGAAATTACGGAGTTCAGTGGAAGCGCCTCGATCATCGGCGACGTCGCCCGACCTGGAAATTCTGTGAACTTTGCATAATTTAAATCGAGCTAAGATTCTCTCGGGTAATTATTGTTTAAACTTGCGGAAGACCACACAAAACGTGTTGCAAATTACATGGGGTCAGTGTCCCAGGTGTGGGGAAAGTCACTTTAACCCACTGAGTTAGTCAGGTATATTCGATAAGGGCAAGCTTTCCAGGAAATTATCTCAGGGGTAAAATAGGTAATAGGCTTGCATGGAGGTAATTCACCGGATGACTTAATATAAACTATTTATAAAAGAAACGCGAACAGTAGAGCTGAGCTCAAATCTTTATTAAACTTCCAGAAGTTTCTCGCGTGAATGAGTTTAGAAATGTAAGCTGATTTAACTCTAAATTAAAGCCTAAATGGCGGAGGCTTACTGCAATTAAAGTGATTTTAAGTTCAGCAGTGGCAATAACCCTCAACGTCACTAGAATTATGTTTTTTCCACCCGACTTCTGAGTCAGGTAATCCCATTAGATTGCAACAATCTCGCACTCTCTTTGTTATTTATTCCAATGCAATTAGCAGCTAATTAAATTTCCACGCGTTTATAGTGAGCTGAAGTAGAGGCGATCATGTGTATTGCGCAATCATGTCATGTATCCCAGATGCAAATGGGGAAACATGGTTCTAATGCAGTTTCTTTTCTATGCTAATACGATGGCTGTCATGGGAAGTGCCTGTGGTCGGAGGCAGCATAGAAACTCCTAACAGGCATTATTTTAAGCGACTACTGAACTTTTATTGTGGGAAGCTGTTCTGTGATAAGTTAAACAATAATTTGCTTAGCCAGTTACGGTCAGTCACGTGCCGAATTATGTACCTCTTAATTAATAATTACACACTATATCAGATCAATTCACATCCGATAACCTCTGGCCCTTCCAACGCCTCTCTCGACCACCTGGGAGTCGTGCGTTAAAACGAAAACAAATAAAACGAAGATAAATCAAACAAAGTGTCAAATAAACGAAATGAAAAGAAAGCGGCAGGGGCGAGGGATTGGACGAAGCAAAAAATAAAGAAACACTTAAGCAAACAGAGTAAAGGCGAATGCGAACAGCGAATGAATTGCTGCTGGCCGACACGGCGTATGAGTGTTTTTTGGCTGGCTACGCCATGTCTTTTGGCAAGTGTACAATTGTACGTAGGTCTCCCTTGGCAGCAGGCAGAGACGTAGCAGGGATGTGTAGTACCATAGAGTGCCATATCACTGAGTGTACTGAACTCTTCTCTGTACCTTTCTCTCGCTAAACTTGAACTTGATTTTGCTGAGAGCCAGGAAGTGGATCTCTCGGGATCTTGGGGACAAGTGCAGTCGCCGGAGAATCGAGCACGAGTACTACGAGTCGGATATTAATAGATACCCTCGCGGCGTGCCTCTTCTTCCTGTTTGAGCGGAAATCCACTCAACCCAATAACTCAGCAGCGAATTCTTTCGTAGTTCCAACTCGGCCCTTGCCTCCTCCACTGTCAGTGCTCGCGCGGATCTCAGATCCAATCGCTCACTCGGTTCGATATCAAAAATCCATAAATATTCAGCACTTGATGTATTTCCAATGTGAAAGTGCTCTGCTCTGCTTTGATTTATTGGCGGGCTGTGTGTGTGTGCCCGCGGATCTCGTGATTATATAAAATCAAATTGCACAACTCACTCGGCATGATATTGTCCGAGTAGTTCCTTATTAATTAGTTACCTGCGCCAGTCCAAAATCGCAAAATGAGTTTCATCCATCCCGATGCTGGGCTAATGATCGGCAATGGCAGGAAGGCAATGGAAGCGAAGTCGGAGGTGCCTCCTCTAAAGAGTCCCTTGAACAATCGATTGGCAATTAAAATTGTTATGCGGAAAGTGCAGGTGATAACAGAAGATATTGCTTAACAAGAGCCTAGATTAAGAGTATCTTTATCCTACGTAGGCGAATTCCCTCCTTATCTCCATCATGACCCTAGTCCCAGTAAGCATATCAAGCAACAGAAATAACAAAACAATTTCCTAGTATATATTATACATATATAAAGATCGTTATGCGGAAAGTGCAGGTGATATGCCAAAGATATTGCTTAACAAGAGCCTAGATTAAGAGGATTTCCCAGTATCTTTATCCTACATAGGCAAATCCACCCCTTAACCCCATCATGACCCGACCCCCAGTAACCATATCAAACAACAGAAAAACAAAACAATTGCTAGTATATATTATACATATATACAGATTGTTATGCGGAAAGTGCAGGTGATATGCCAAAGAGGACTTCCCAGTATCTTTATCCTACGTAGGCAAATCCACCCCTTATCCCCTTCATGACACGAGTCCCAGAACCATATCAAGCAACAGAAAAACAAAACAATTTCCTAGTATATATTATGATACACGTATTAAGCATACGCCACGTATCCGGAGACGAGGCTAAAGCCCGCAACTGGCTAATTTCATTTAAACTTTCGACAGCCCCAAACTTCCAAACTCATTTAATTCTTTTTTGCGCGAACATCTTCCATAAAATGTTTGCCAGGGCGGGCGGGGTGCTTAAACTTTTCGCATTGTCTGCGCTCCTCTTCTGTCGTGCCACGCGGCGTATGCGTAATCAAGGTTACATCCAAACAGCGACAACGCAGTGAGTTCTTCTGGCTAATTTGTTTGCTGCGCGTGCCAATCACAGGTTCCCGTTAAAATAAAGATGCACGCGTTCAGCGTCTACCCCCCCCAGCCCATCCGCCGCCCTCCTTGTTGATGTATAATTTATTAGCGTTCGCATTCGAACAATGACAGGTGGTTGGGGGGCGTCTTCCAAGGGGGCGTCGAATTAGATTTGCAAACAAGCCAACAATACACGTGTAGGACACTGGCTACGGTCGCTAACGATTGTAATTAGAACAAAAGCGCTTTACAATAGCTGAAATGGGAGCAACTGCCACAAATAGTGGTAATTTGTAATAATTGTAACGTAATAATTGTAATTTGTTCCATTCAAGTCTGGTCTTACGACCTAAAAACCATTTAACGTCGCCATTAAAACAGCTGGGTTATTCAAATCTTAAAAGGATGTTTTTATAGAAATTTAAGTGGAATTTAAAAGGATATAGTGGTTAATGTTTCAGTAAAAAGATGGTATCCCACCTGAATAATCAAAATCAAAGAATGAATGAATTAACTCCTTTACTAACATCTACTGTACTACTGTATTTACTTATAGTTCTCAACAAATGATTTATTTATAAGTCCCAATGGACTTTGATAGGAAAAAGTCCCGAACTATATAATAATGCAATTTTAATAGCTACGCCATAAAATAAGTCATAAGTTAAGATCTGATTTAGACAGCAGTTCTCAGGCACAGACTTCATGCTTTGCATTTCATTAAGTAGTTGGGTTTTTTTTATTAAATGTTAATGTTTAGGTAATAGTTAGTAACAATCCCATTCGAAGAAATGGGACCTGTCCAGGCTTATTATCCCAATTAAGTATACAGCGGTGCTTGGCGACCTTCAACTGGCTTGCCATTAAACAAGTTTTACTATTTTTGTCTCTATTACCAATTTAATGGAGGAACTGAGAGGCAGCGGAGACAGTGGCAGGCACGCAATGGCACGTGCGTCAGCGTTTGGCTTCAATTGGGCCTTATTATCCTCCCGGTGGCAGATCCACAGACCGACCAATTAATCGAGTCAATTGGTGGAATATGTTTATTTAATTTGTCAAGCATCTATTGCGCCCCCTAATTGTGGCCAAGTGAAATATGTGCCGACAGAAGAGGAGGCTCGCATAGAGGAATTTCCTGCTGGCCATGCCTTCAACCTTGAGGAGGGAGTCGAGCAACAGCTGCTGGCAGTCAGCTCCGGCTAGAGCTTTGGCTTCAGCTTAGCCCGGATTCTGTTGGCCTTTCGGCTGGGGGACAACGAAAGGGAAATTGGCCAACACACGTGACCGGCCCCATTGAAGCGATGCTCGTGAATGAACTCTGACTGAAGTCGCTCTGCCCTCGGCGAGAGCTTTCGCTTTCGCTTTCACTGCCACTGCCGCTTCCACTTCGGGCCACAGGAAAAACGAAGTACTGCCGGGGAGCTTTTCGCCAATTTTCCTGCTTTCCGTCGGCGTCCGTGGCTTTTCGGCAAATCAGTTGCGCGTTGGGCGAACGCCAGCACAAAACGAGTCATTTTTACAGCGCGGACGTAGCAACGTATTCAGTATTTCAACAAAAATTACTCTTCCAAATTAGTTTCCCGAGCGATTTGTATTATTTAAAGCGACTTAAAAATTTTTTAAATTCGACCGTTTGATTTGACAGCATAATTAATAATTTTAAAGATGAATTACATGACCTTGCCTGCTTAACAATAAACAAAACATTCCAATAGTTTTCTTTCCTATAGTTTAAAGTAAATGAGACACACTATTTGGTTTTCCCTTCTTTTTAAATATATACAAAACTGTATCTGCTTCGGATTTTTCTTTAATAATAATTCTATTATTTAGGATACATTTTTGATAATCAAACGCATTGTTGTCTGTCGTTCAAGTCTCACTAAAGACTATACAAATTTGAATAAACTATTGACCATCAAAATTAACATGAAATAAATGTATTTCAAACCCAAAACCATCAACTAAAAGTGCTTAAAAAATCAATTAACTACTGACCGATAGTGTGTGGGAAAGCGAATAAATTTGGAGTTAAATGACCTGATTGTGGCGAGCTCTTAGCGGGGACTTCTCGCCGTTTCGACCGGGCTCGAACGCATTATGCTCACGGACATTGGCAGCAGCAGCGCGAACGGTATCGGTATCGGCAATGGCACCAGTGGCCATAATGTTGGCAATGGTCATGGCACCAACATCCCAGTCAGCGGCTTCCATTCGTTGAGCGACTCCTCCAGCGGAATCGGCAGTGCGAGCAGTGAAAAGTTGGCCCCGCGGAATGACGAGGCGAGCTCCAAGAAGGGCAGCAACGGTGAAGGGGAGGCCGATGAGGATGAGGATGAGGACGACGACGACGACGACGATGATGAGGATGGAACTACGGTATATATACTCGAGTGGATTTTGTTTAGGCGAATTAGCAGCATATGCATGAGTAATTTTATGCTCCGAGATAATTGACAACTCCCAGCCACGAGCGGAAATCCAAGAGCAAATTGTGCGTGGCCCAGCGATAAGCTGGGCAGGACTTGGAGGGGGCTTATGTTAGGGTAGGTCGAGATGCAGGACACCCAAAAATCAGAGACCCTGGGTGGTGTATCTTGAGAACTATTGTGATTGTATCAAGATAAAGGGCTTCAAATGTTATTACATTCTTGGTTAGAGCTGAAATAACTGGGGTTCTACATTTTAAAATACTAGCTTAGGTTGACACCCATGGCTAGATCGTCTTGACTGTCGACGAATTAGCTTACTATGCGAGACTAGACTCCTTTAACTACTAAGAAAAGAGGAATACAATAAATAAGCTTAGCATATTGGCTCCCAAAAACTTCTATTCATTATCTATGAAACACCCTAACGGGGTTAGGTGCGTTTGGCGACGGAAGCTGCTTGATCTTTTGAGTTGGGTTTAAAGCCCGCTCCTGTGATCTCCGGCTTCCTGCCCCTGCCTGGCCCCGAACAATTCATCAGAGCCATTCAATTATTCAAACAATCATTCACAGATGCGAATGAGCACCCCAAGGAGAGCTTCCGCCCGAGCTCATTCCTGGGTGTGAATAGGGATATCGGGGAACGGGGATACACGAATCATACGAATCAAGGGGAAAATGTTGCCAAAGGCACCAACTAAATGAGGCAAATGACCGTTTTGGCCTGCCTTTCTTTGGAAAATAATTTTTCCCAGGAGTTTTCCTTTGTGGCGGTCCTGGCTGTTGAGGCCCCTGTTCTTGGCAAGTTGTTTGCGTCCGGGTCCACGTCCAGGCAATACTAATATCGCCGGGCTGCCATCTACAGACATATTTCACATTTTTGTGACACGATTCTTTTTCGGCTGTGGCGCTTTCCGGTGGCGGGGCTTTAATTAAAATCAGGTCTGGATGACGTCAGGCTGGCTTGTCTAATTAAGTCAAGTTTTGAAGCCAACACGTTCTCCGCTCTCGGTCCTGTTCCGCTCCGCCAGAGCTGATTTCCAGGCTCCAGGTGGCCTCTGGCGGGGTTACTCCACTCATTAGTGTGGCAGCCACACGTGCCCGGAGTCGTGCGAATTGACTCCGGGGAACACGAAGGTGACAGCGGATTCTGTTTAGCATGCGAAGGCGATGGTCGTCAATGTCGAAGCCGTGTATGCCATACTCTTCCAGATTATGCAAATGTCGGCTTCTTTTTTCTTTATTTTTCCCGAGCCTTATGCAAATTAGTCGGCACAGGACACGCGCTTGCCTCGTGTGAAAAAAAGAGCCCCAATATACAGATACTTGTGTGAAAAGGGATAACACTGATAAATTTGTTTTGCCCGAAGGTTATTTACTTACAAGAGTTCCCGTGTGGAGAGGCCCACTCCAAGCTAACTTTTACATTTTTTGTGCAGTTTTAATTGCTTCTAGATATTGTATCCATTTTATAAAATAGGGATTTGATCATATATATACCTTTTTTAAGCGTAAGGAATTTCTGCAAGGTGTCATCAAGTATCGATTAATTACTATTGGGTAATGTGCATTTCAGTTAGCATTTCTCAAAGTAACATTACTTAAATATGCATTTTTGCATTTATGTTTCAATTCCAATGTTCCAATATGATAGGTAATGAGATCAAATAGATTAAGGTTAAGGTCACTTTGCAACTGACTACCAACCGAATAAGACATATTTGGGGAATGCTAAGCATTTAAAATATACAAAATTAAAGCTGGTCTGACGAGAAAGTTCGTCAACAAACTTAACATTTTGTGCAAAGACAACCTGAAACTGGTTAAATTAGAGAACGAATTGAAATTCCCAACAACCTTTCCCATGAACTCGCCTCCAATTTGACCCGGGCAATTTCCTTCAGACAGACACGCGAATTCCCCTGCCCGAAGGCGGACAATCAACGCAAATTTCCAATTTCAATTCGTTTAGGGCTCGAACACAAGTCGCGTGTCTCAATTGGCAGCTCTTCCCAGGCAAACCACCGCCAGAGTCTGCTCCATGTAGGTTCTAATCGTCCATCCAACTGAACAACTGAACAATCGCCCGAATAAATACACCAAATGCCGAGTGTAAACAAAGCAATTTGCGCGGGGCTGTCTGAGTCAGGATCTGCGATTCGAGAGGCGACACTGGGAACAGCCTCCAGGCGGAGGTCTCCGCTAATGAACCTTCCACATATCAATTAGAGATATTTGTGTTTCCCAGGCCAGAAATATATGTTGTTGCTTTCTGTCATTTATTATGCCATTTGTTCTGGCCACAAAGAGAAACAAAGGTTTATACGTTTGTCAGAGTCCCGGAAAAATGTAGCCCAAATAAACGTGAGGCGAAGTATGTTGTAAAGGACAATCAGTTGCCAGCATGGTCGTAAAGTTACGGGCCACAAATCTGAGCTAACAAGCTACAGTGGACGGGAACCAAAGTAATTCCGTACCTTAGTGAAAGAATACTATTATTTAGCTTTAGCTAAAATAATAACTAAATAGAGGTATTCTCATAGTATGTTTAGACACTTTTTCTACATTTTTTGCAAGTTAATAAGCCAAGGAAAGGCAGCAATATAGTTTATTTATTTGTATTAAAGACCTTTTTTAAAGGTTTCATTATTTTTCCAGCTTCTTGCCAAGCCCATAGTCGAAACCGCTTAAATGGTCACTTTTTCACAACTGACAAAATTAAACTTTTATAAGCCGACGGACCCTTCGACGGGCTTTGGGTTTGGGGGTGTGGGCATTAACCCTCTTTCCAAGTTCTGGGTCGGATTGGGAACTGACCACTATAGGACCGCCAAGGTCAAAAAGAACAATGAAAAAAAGGTTGAGTATTAAAGCCCAAAAAATTGTTGATTATTTATTAAAATTGATAAGCAAAGGGCTTTTAAGCGCCGCACTCTTAGCAGGATTTAATTGGTTTTGAGCGCGGGCTCGAGTGCAGGGAAGTCGAGGACCCTCGAGTCTGCCTCATTTGCATTAGTAAAGTGCCTCGAACTTCGTGGCCAAGAGCGGCGAACTCGAGAACTCAATAAATAGGGCAGGGAGAACGTTGGGGAAGGTAAGTGCCTGGGGTCAAGGGCATTGAACGACTTAATGGCCGGGCCAGCTGGCTGAAAAGTGTCATAAAAGTCGCCAAACAAGGTAAGCAAGAGCACTCATAAACTTTTCAAGTGCGGAGGCTGCGATAATCGCTTTTCAATTTCATCTTGAAAACTTTTTGCTTCGAATGGCCAGGGATTCAAGGGCCAGCCACATTTCCTCGAGAGACGTTTTCCCACTAATCAGCAGAATTGTTGGCAACCCAGCCAGCTGAAAGTGAAAACAATTTCCCAACTATTAAAAGGAGTAAGCAGAAAATTAATTAAAAAGCCTAGCGAGGCAACATCGGTCAAAAGATTTTCTCCCTTTTTTAAAGGGTCTATAATTACTTCTGACCCTGTCTCAAGTTCAGAGCTAGTCTAAAGACCTCTTTAAGGTTCACAATCCCTTGCTGTTCGGCGATTTACTTTTATTTTTGGCAACGAACTGAGCAAACAAGAGGCGCACGCTATTAAGACCAAGTACTCAAAGCAATTACACCAGAGCGACAAGGGAAAAAACACCGCAGCGGAAACCAGCTGAGAGCCCCAAACAAAGACAACACAATTGTGCAAATAGAAGTGAGGAAAGACCGAGTGAGTGGGTCTGATTGGGTGGGCGGCCTTGGCGAGGGGCGGGCTGGCAATTAAGCCGCCGGGGATCCGAGGCGGAAGCTCCCCAAATGCAACACGACAATGGCCGGGCGTGAAAAGGCATTAAAATTCAATTGATCCGGAGCCTGTGCGTCACTCGCTGCCAATTGTAATGATGCCTCGTCAAATTTTATGTAGCATACATTTCTGCTGCGCCGAGCAATGTCTCAGTTAATATCATAATGAAATTTATTACAGAATAAATATTGTTTTTAGGGCAACTTCCAGATAAATGAACAAGCAATTACATCGCCAACACATTAGCTTGAAGAAACAGATTATTAAGCAAACGTGTTTATACTAATAATATTCAGCCTAAGGAAAGCCATTTCCGTTGTCCTTTATTTTTCGTAATTTTGTAGGCTTTTGTTTCTTGGCTACACATTATTTAAGCAGAGCACTCAAGCGTAAAGCGTTCTTTTCCGGGAATCTTTAGGCGGCACAATGAGAATTCAATTTAAATATTTCCCCGAACCGAACACCCCCGTCTCATTATAATCTGCGCCTATAATTTGCTTTGAATATTTCCCCTAGCCCCGCGTCGACCGACTCTAGTGTGGGTTCCGCATTTAAGGATGCCGCAGGACCACTATGTCCTCGGTTGGGTTTATTCGGGCTGTTCTGTGACAGATTGCGGTTAAGGCAAGGCGATTGGCTGCGGCAGGCCAAGTCATTGGCCAAGGCCAACTAAATTTGGTGGTCCTGGCCTGTTTATGTTTATGTTTCTGCGGGGTTTCCCCTCACAGACACACACGCACCCCTATATGAGTAGTATAGGGCTTGTTGTTTGCGTAAGCGGCTTAGGGCAGACCTGAAATGGAAGCACAATTTCCATTTATCTGCTTACTCGGCGGCCAAAAGGGAAATTGCACATTTGGCCAAGCTGCACAGTGGCTGAAGTTCAGCATACATACAAGCCGAAACATTCTGATTAATTTATTAAGTATTAAGAGAAGGACATCCCATTACCTTGAGTAACATGACAAACCTTGGATCAGGACTGGAAAAGGTCCGCATTCTTGGCCAGCTAAGATCCCATTTGTTAAGTATATAATATTTATGTATATGGCCACCTATATAGCCAGCCTTCTGTCCACTGTCACAATCACCATCTGCATTTTATGAGATGTGTTTCTGTCGGATTTGTAATGCAATCGCCTGCCGAAATCCGAAATTACATATAGGCCATAAGCCCATCGAGCATGTGAGGAAAATATTTACTAGGACTAGGAGAATTCAATTCCCAGGAGTACTACTTTATTTATGGTTGACACTCTCGAAAAACAAAATATACGAGGCAGCACAAAAATCTCTTCAAATTCTGTGCGTGCGTCTGCTTTCGTTAGGTGTTTATTCGTCTGTCAAAATCTGATTTTCCCTGTCACCAAACCTGCCCATCTTAAATCTGGGAAAAGCCCCACAAAATCACAGAGGCAGATACAGAAAGAAAGCGGAGACAAGCAGCGGAAAGCTTTCCGAGCAATTGAAACGTTGCCGAGATGGAAGGAAGGATTCCTTGTCTCCCATAATGTATGCATATCCTTCATCTCAGCATCTCAGCATCTCAGCATCTCAGCATCCCGGGAGTGCGTGCAATTCCGTGCGAATCAAAGGCGAGTCCTTAATTTCAGGCTGTGCGGGCCCAGACGCCGTTCAGCTGAGTAAAGCCCTGGAAACGACCTGCCCCACATGAGTTTGCAGTGGGGGAGTTGTCAGTTTCAATTGCTGGGAGACATAAATCAGGGAGCAGAAAGAGAAGAAGGCGGCAAGTCATAAATCCTGGCCAGAAAATGGTGCGGTTGCTGGGATTGGGACAAGGGTTCCTGCTTTCCCTTTCAAGTTAATTGCAAGGAGAAAAGAAATCGGGGAAGCCCTCTAAATTATAGTCTTGCCGCCTGCGAAAAGAGAAATGGAATTTTCCCGTCATTTATGTTTTCCCGACCCTCCTCGCGCTCTCCGCCTTGACAAGTACAATTTTCACAACACTGAGAAATGATTTTCGGTGTCATCGTTCGGCACATAAATGTTCTGCGCAAATTTCATTTGTCACCTTGACGTTGGCCTCTATTATTTATTTGCTTAGTGCTTTTTTGGACCACTATTCTTTGGCAATGAATGAGCGATGGAAAACACTTGACTAAACAGAAGGCGACGTCGACTTGGTTGGAGATCATTAAAACAGTTTATGTCCCAGACAATAAGCCAGGCAATTAAGGAGATAATGAAAGGGTGGCGTTGGCATAATATAGAGTCGTCTTTTATGGCCCCGATAAAAGTTTGCTGGGTTAACACTTTGCTCGGCTATTGGCCCCTGGGGAAGCTCCTCGAATCCCTCGATCCTTCAATATGCCATAACCAAACACTCACCGCTCCCATCGGCAGCAGGGCCCACGCACTCTCTAGTGTGTTCTGGGCATAAAAACAATCTGCAATACATTACGCATACGCCATGCTGCGCCAAATTGTTTCGACAGTTGGGAGCATGCGAATGTTTATGGCTCTCCACCGCCATCGGAGGCATTTGCATACACGTGCCATGGAGTCTTCCATCAATGTTGATATATACATTCGTGGCAGACACCCGACTTGGCATTACAGCCCGGATTTTCGTAAGTTATGGCCAACACATTCTGGCTTGACCCCGAGTGGGAACTAATCAAATATTTATGCTCGCCTCCGTCTGGGCCCGCGTCTGGTCAGGATATCGTGACGGGGCTCTAATAGCTCATATTGGCCGCCTAGTTTGGCCAGCAACAAGTCAGGGGAGGCGGGCACTCCACGTCGCATGACTAACTGGTCCTTGGCGCTCAATATTAAGTGAAAGTCTATTCTGAGGCAACTTAATTACACGGCATTTTGTCATTTCCTTTTAGGGGACACTTCTTGGTGGTTATATTTAACGAGGTTTGGCAGGGCATATTCCCCGCGTAACCACAAGTTTCTTCACTGGGAAAATACCTGAAATTGTTTAATTTTCATTCAGTGTTTGTATCACAATTTTCTCCTTAGCGAGGCATATTTAATATTGGCTTGTTAGCCTTAATACAATGTTATGATTTAATCCCCGCACAGCAGGGCATTTATTGATGCATAAACAAAATTCAGCCAGCAGCGGAAACATAAGCACATTAACTCGCCTCGGCAGCTGGATGTCAACAGCTTTTGCCAGGGACTTCCACTTGCCAGCAACAGCCCCGAATAATACAGCCTCTCAGCCTCTCACCTGTCCCCCATCAGTCATGGCCATTCTGTTACCTGTTGGCCAGAGCAGGAAACACTTTCGCTCTGGCATTGCTCCAATTAACTGCGGCGTCCATTGTTGTCAACGCACCAACCACCCCCATTTCCCCACTCTTTTGCCAACTTTCCCTCGCAACAAAGAAAAGACTCTAGTGGCAACTTTAGGCCATGTGTGCGCTGTGTCCATTGTTGCCGAGAGAGGAAAAGTCATGGCAGCCGGAGTGGTGTTGTCGTTACCTGAAGATTGTTAGGCCAAACAATTAATTAATCATTAGGCCTGGCTAATGGGTAAGCGATACACTGGCTCAGAAGGGGGAAAGTGCGATCTTACAGCTTGTTTTGTTTCGAAAGAAGTCGCAAATCCTTTTAGCTCTGTATATTTCATTTTAAGTCAGCTATTTTCCTTCTTTTCCTTTGATTATATACCTACTAGTGTCTGACTAGTTAGTTCTAGAAGAAGTCTGAAACAGACTCTCCAATCGAGCATTAAAGCCGACAATCTTCTCCGTCAATAATAACAATGGTATCCAAATTTTGTTATGTAAATATTGCCACATCAACGTTCTTATGGCAATTTTTTATTCTTTTGGTGAGATACAGACCTCTGAGTATTCCAAGCAATTCATTTAATATTCAAGAGTCCATGCAATTACCTTAATTTTCTTTAATAACCTCTGGCATTTGCTGGCATTTGCTGGCATTTCGCAACCTTACACAATATTTCCTTTGAATACTTCTCTCATTATTCCTCCCACTTGAAAATAACTCATATTTCCCGAACTGAAGCCAAAGAGCTTTCCTTCCCCGTTTCGGTTTCAATTACAAGTTTCCCTCTCGGCATACAATGGACCCCGACGCACCATATGTGCATAAGTCCGCTCCCTCCTTCCGATAAACAATCAATTTCCATGTTCTATATGCCTCCTCCGCAGGGAACGCTTTCGATTGAATTATGAAGAGCAATAAATACGTTAATGAAATATTAAGGATGCTCTGCTCCCAGGGGACTATATAAAGGAATGTGGCGGCAATTGTTTCCGGTCTGAAATAAGAATCATTTCCAGACCAAGTCGGCCAGCTAAACGCTCCGCTTCAGCCAGATAATTGGAGGAGGTTGTGGGCAACAAATCCTCCGGCCTGACAGCTAATTAAAGCAGCCAAGCGAAGTATGAATCCGACTGCAAGAAAATTACTTTAATTATGACTGAGCGAGTCTGGCCGGGCTTTAAGGCCCTTCATCAGTCAACGACCAGGGACAAGGAGGAGATTCGCCTGTGCTCAGCATCCTGTCCCAGTCAGCCGTGCGGCAGCGACTTATGAATAATTTATAGCTGGATTTAGGGGGCTTTGGGCTTTATTAAAAAATGTGTTACAAGGCGTCGGCCTCTGCTACCCTTGGGAGCGATTTTGTCAATTAATTGAGCATCATTTTTGTTTGTTTGATAATGTATATTAAAAATGTAAACTGTTCTAAGCCAGATTCAATTTCTAGAAAGTAAATATTTGAAGCCTTAAAAAAATGTTAAGTTCCTCTTCGAAAGGATATTAAAAATGTCTGCTTCCCCTCTTCTTTTCGCAATTTCAAATAACATTTTTACGAAACACATTCGGGGCAACAGATATGAATGTGGGTGTTCAATTGAGCATTATTAAATATAAAATTTAAATGAGTTCCTAAGCCTCTTAAGCAAATTCAAAAGGGCGGATGAACGATAAGCTTAAGTGAAATTAAGTTTAAGGCGAACATATAACTGAGATAAATGTGCAGAGGAGTCGAGAGCCCCTTCCAATCCTTGACGCACAACTTACGTAAACATTGGCCCTAACTACATAAGTGAATCACCTTTACGGCCAGTCTATTCAGCCATTCGTCACGTGAGGCATAAAATTCAATTTGCCCTCTCAAGCCTTTCCCAACGCAAACCGACATAAAACAACTGGCGCAGGCAGTCGGCATTAACCTTGGCGATATTTGCACAAGTGCTGGCAGTCAGCAAAACAAAAATAAACCCGAGGAGACAAGAAGATATACGAGAACGAATTCGGTTAATCGACGCATAAAACTAGACAGTCGCGGTGGGAAACAAGAAACTAATAAAATGATTGCATACTCACCGGCGTCGGGCTCTGCGAATCCTTGGCAGCTCGGTCCTGACAATGGAACGACCTTCAGCCGGAAAATCAGAGTTATTTTTCTCGGCCTGTTTGCTTTTCCCACTCGGATCTTGTTTGTTTTGCTTTGCAAATTTCCCTCTTTGGAAAATTTATGCCTTGCCAGCAATCGGATTGAAAAATCCGCGGATTAATGCATTATGCATAAAATCCAATTCAGATCCTTCCCGCCTGCTCAGGTTTGTCTTTGTTGGCATTCCTTTGAAGGCCACATTTAATGGTTGTTTCGGAACCACCCAGTGGTATCCCGATTTTAAAAGTTCCCGTGTGTGGTCTCCTTTTCCTGCAAATAACCCGCATGTTTAAGGTTTTTTTAAACAGGACAAAACTTTGACCACGACAAATGCGACAGTGAAAAAGATGGTCGCAAAAACCCCACGCAGCCAACGCAATTGTTTGCAATTGTTAACAAGAACATCTGAATAACAAACCAAGTTGCTGTGTGGGGGAGGTGTTTGGGTTGTTTAGTGGGGGACCTGGCTTCAGGGACATTTGTCAACCCAAAAATGCTGAAACCAAATGAGAGTCGTAAACTGTTGGCGAGCTTTTGTTTTAATTTTTTCGTTCTTCTTCTTTTCTAAGTCTGCAGGGTTTTTTTCGTTGGTTAGATATATGAGGATGCTTAATTAGGGAAAGCTAATTACGCATAAATAATGGTCATATTTGGCTTAAAAAATGTTAGCTAAATGTGATGTGGAAATGTTAGCTAAATGTGATGTGGAAATGGATCCGTGTATATCTTTCCAGGCGGGTTCCGATTTACACTTTTTTCGATTTGCGATTTGGTCTAAAACTTGCGGTTCCGTTTTGTTATCGGAATATTTAATAGCTTTTAATGCTCAAACAGCCGACTTGGTTAATTTCAGAAGTAAACAGAGTGTTTAAATATTTTTTTTTTTCATTTGTTCGTCTTAAAGGCAGAATTAGTTAATTTATCGTTACAAAAGGGCTGCCACTCTTTAAATAGTTTTAATTCCAGTGGTCCCAATAACTCTTATATTAAATGGTAACATTTTAATTTAAACAATGAAATTAATCAGGTTCATTTATTAAAACCCTATTCTACCCTCCTATAATAATATTAATGTCCACTTTTTCACTTCAAAAGCATTTAGACCAGATTGTTTCGTTCCACCAATATTAAGGCAGCCTTGGCAACCAAAACGCAAGATGTTGTTGCCGACGGTAAATATTTGATTTGTAAATTCGAGGTGGGGTCAGAAAAGAATTTTTTACTAAATAAATACTAACTAGTTAGATCTACTGATGGTGTGAAATAGACGTGAAAATACCAATGAATCAATTTTTTCTTTTGCAAATAAGATTCGATTTGATGTAGAAAAAAGTATTTTCTTTTCAATTCGCAAAAAAATGGCGTTTTGGGGAACCGGAGCACCGATTTGCATTTTTAAAAAGTAAATCGCAAGAAATTTGCGAAGTGAAGTAAATTATTCATGCATTTCATGCAATTTCTTCGACGATAATCGTGCTCAAGGGCAATTTCACTCTCTGGTTATATGGGTGACATTTAGGCTCATGCAAATGAAAACTAAAATGTACATGCTACAAATAACTAAGTAATTCAAATATGTGGAAAGGAAGTACGCATATGGGCGGCCACATGGCGTATTAGTAATATTTACCTCGAAAGCTGCGGAAAACGCTGTATTCAGTATTGATTAAAGCGGCCCAACTTAAAGCCCAAACCCAAGGATAAGTCGGGATGTTCTATAAATATATATCTAAGCCCAAGGATAGATAGCTTCTTCAATTACCGTGGTGGGTTTCCTGGGATTTCAAATTACTTTAAGAGGGCGACATGTGGAGGGGCAAGGAAGAAAGTGACGCAGGCCACTTGGTTGTGCAATTTATGTTCATTATATCCTGGAGATGCACTCGGGGATGCGCCATGCGAGCCATGTGAGTGGGCGACACATCCGAGTCCCAGACGCTGCAGGCTCAGCACAGCAGCACTCGAGTGCCCAAGGACACTCGGGATAATCGGAGGAATGCCACTGAATTATGGCCTTTTGTCTGGATATCAATGAGTAAGAGAGCCCTAGACATATGCCTTCTTAGGACTGAGATATTAATAAATGAAATAAAATAAATAGTATTAGTTGTTCCCGATGTAGTCGGAGCTTTACACCAATACAAATTCTTCTACAGATACAGTTTGAGGATTTGATTTAAGTTATATATTCCAGGCACGAACTTACAATTACCTTCAATTTAAGTTATAATTGCCAAGTTTCTTCGCTTTCGCCCACACAGGCAGAATCCCCTCTGCTGCCCCTGAAGGACGACGTCGAGCCATCGCCCCCTCGAGTCCAGAGCTCCTCGCACATATCAGCCAGTAGGTCACCCCACCACTACGACCTCGCGCCAACTCACCAGCACCAGCTCCAGCACCAGCTCCAGCACCAGCACCAGCACGCGCCGCCACCCGCTTCCACGCCCAACGAGTGTCGTCGTCGCAGTTCGCTGACCAGTTGCCCGAACTCCCTGCCTTCCGACCAGGTCGAGAGTCCGCCGGGAGAGGCGAACAACAACAGCAGCAGCACCAGCAACAACAACCACAACAACGAGGGAGAGTTCTACGCGCACCTGACCAGCAGGAGCACTCCCAGCCACAAACACCAGCACGAGTACCAGCTGTATCCCAACGACACCTTCGCCCGCCTGGAGGGGAAGTCGCCAAGGCCAAATACCAAGATGCAGACCAAAGTGGATGCAGTGGGTCGCATCACCGGGCCCTGGGGCAAGTGGCAGCTGCGAACGGTGCTCCTGATCTTTCTCTGCAAGATCCCGTCCTCCTGGTTCATGGCCTGCATCATCTTCACGGCGCCGGCCCCGCGGCACGGGGAGTTCTTCTGCAAGCCGCCGAACACGGTCGGGGCCCAGAACCAGACGCAGTGGATCAAGGTCTCCCACCCGCAAAAGGAGGAGAGCGACGACCAGGAGTTCGCCATAGACTTCTGCAATGTGTACCAGGATGCCCAGGAGCATGCCCATCATTACTACAACTACGAGGACAGTGCGCAGGAGCCGCGGGTGTGGGAGAAGCCCCTGCACCGCAACTCCAACGTGATCCCCTGCACGGAGTTCCAGCACGAGTCCGACTACCACTCGGTGGTGACCCAGTACGACCTCGTCTGCTCCCGGGACATTCTCGTCTCAGTCACGCAGTTCTTCCACCTGTTCGGAGTGCTCACTGGTGGCATCCTAGCCAACCAGCTGCTTAAATAGTAAGCGACTCTGAGGGATAGTCAGGTGCATATCTTATTTCTATTTTCCCATCTTCCCACTCCAGTTTCAGTCCCCGGAATGTGATGCTCTTCGGCATGGTCACGCAGATCTTCTGCGGAAACCTCACCGGCCACGTGGCCTCCTATGAGCTGCACGTCTTCTTCCGCTGCCTCTCCGCCGTCTGCTGTGCCCAGATGTACACCGCCGGGGGCCAGATCAGTAAGTACTATATATGTGGCATCTTAGGGATACAAGCTAATGGATTCTACCAATCCCTTCCAGTGGCCGACATAACGGGCGGCAAGTACAGAACCTGCGTCTCCACGCTGTTCGAGCAGTTCTGGTCGATTGGCGTGATGATGCTGCCGGGCGTGGCCAGCTTCTGGTCCAGCTGGTCGCACCTGTACATGGCCATCTCCTGGCCCACTGTGATTCTCATATACCTTTGGCAGTAAGTAGTCGGCATGTGAAGCTGGAAACTGACCAGAACTGACCATTCTCCACTTTCCAGGTGGATACCCGACTCGCCGCGCTGGCTGCTCGCCCGGGGCCGCGTGCAGGAGGCCAAGAAGATCCTGCTGGAGTGCGCCGAGGTGAACGGGACGCGCTACAGCCTGCCGCACGACATCGACCAGCAGCTGGAGCTGCAGGCGCAGACGGCGATGGACGCCCCGCCGCCGAGTGGCTGGTGGTCGATGTGGAAGGGCGAGCGGGCGGTGCGGCACATGGTGTGCGTGCACCTGGCCTGGTCGCTCTACATCGTCGTCTACTACGGAATGCTGCTCAACATACGCTCCTTCAGCCGCGACCACCTGTACATCAACACGTTCTTCGCGGGCCTCAGCGAGATGATAGGCACCTTCATTGGGCTCTTCCTGATCCTGAAGACCACCCGCAAGTGGCTGTGGACGGGACTCTTCAACATTGTGGCGGGATGCATTGCCTACTGCGGCTGGCTGGTCCCCAAGCAGAGTGAGATCGGAGTGGACCCCAATGTGGCCCTGCTCATGTGCTCGGCCATGGTGTCCAAGATGGCCATCTCGACGACGCTCAGCATCCTGACTACCTGCACGGTGGAGCTGGTGTCGGATGACAAGAAGAAGATCACCGCCTTCTCGACCATCTGCTGGGCTCGCTTCTGGCTGCTAGGAGCTCCCTTTGTCGGGTCCTTGGTGGTCTTCGGACAGCTCTTTCCCCAGACGGCCTTCGCCTCCCTGGCCATTTGGGGTGGCCTCTGCACCGCCTTAATCAGCAGTCCCAGAACACATCCCATCTCCAGACCCGCCTCGCCGGCGGCCCAGGGCGCCCAGAACATGGCTTCCCAGTTCACCGTCATCGAGGGCATGGACAACAAGGGCTACACGCCCAGCTCGATGCCGACCATCCACGCAAACAGCACCATTAGGAAACTGACCACGCCGCAGTCGAATCTACCTCCTCAGCTAATGCCCGGCATTTGGACGACCAAGATAAACGAGGACGGCCCACCAATGTGATCTGCTCGAAAGTGAGATGGGTTGCTCAGGAACAGCTATTCAAAAACGAGGTTGGGTTGAGGAATCACCTGCTCAAAAGCAGTGCCAGGTTGGAGAAGTACTTGCTCTCGCATAAGGGAAGACTTCCTTCTTGGGCCGAGAGCAATAGGATCTAGGACATAATTAATATGTTACATTGTAGAAGCAGCTGTTCAAATGAAGCCAATGCAAGACAGATAGTTAGGGCCTTGGGTTTTGTTCACTTTGGTGGTGCTGTGACTTGTACACTACAGTCTACAAATTTGATATACACTATATATACTTATATGGCCTCCTTATTACTCTGGGGGCATCTCCTTTTGTAACGCACACTAGCAAACTCTTTTGAGGGAAAGTCCGAGACAAGACCTAGCTCTTTTCGCACACTAAGAAGTAGGAACTCAACTTTAGTCTAGTCCTAATCGAAGTGCTCAAAAGAGGCAGACCTTGGGCACTCCTAGACAAGAATGCAAGCAGTTTTAAGTAGGCCACTCTGGAGCTCAGAGCTTTGGAGCTGAGAACCCCTAACCAAATTCAATTGAACGGGAAAAGACTCTCGCAAATGCAACCCAAAAATATAGCACTAAAAGTATCTATAAATGGGCATTTCCGCTGATTTTTTTGCGTACTCTTAAAACGCTATTGCGAATATCGAATCCAAATTTTCATAGCATATCTCACATGTTCTCATGACAAAATTGGACTGAAACCTGAAAAAATATGATTTCTCCACTTTTAGCAAAAGCATTTTTAAATTTAATTATTTCGCAATGAAGACATATAAGAGACTCTTTCTATCAAATCTCTTTATTGCAATCTGTTAAGAATAAGATAAGACGTTTTTCAAAAGTTATTTATGGGAAAATATGTGTTAAAAGACATATGGAACTTAATTAAGAAACAAATTGAGATATTATCTTATGAATATACTCCATAAAAAGGCGCATTAATCCCCTTTAAAAGTAAATTTATCACTATAGAATATTCAGTTCTAATTGGCAGTTTTTTGCATTTTAATAGATTAAGCCAGGCTTGATTTCTTTTTGACGTACGTTTTTGACCGCATGTTTTTGCAAATATTATGAAAGCTAAACTCGGTGAAGCCCTTCAGTAGTAAGTAAGTGCTATTGGAAAGCTAAGTAATAGTTTGGAAAATTTTCAGTTTTCTATCTTTTTGTGCAAAATGCGTTCGCTACTCGCGGAAATGCCCATATATGTATTTTTCCTTAACCCTTATTTTAGGGCCTAGTTTTATAGTTTAGTAAGACCCGGAAGGCCATAAAAGCACTCGAATCTGGGTTTAGCTTCAGCGCAGCCATAAAGTAGTCTCATAAGCCTAGTAGGTCGGTCGAATGTGGAACACGCCCCGAGACAGCCCAGTATTACGCAGTCACAATTGAACCGAACCCGATCCGATCAGAATCGAATCGAACCTCACGTAGAACCCATTAAATAGAAAGCCAACTATTGGCGATTGATCCTTCTAAAGGCCTGCGGTTCCACATTTTAGTGATTGTGTTGTAAACACCTGGAGAGAATTTCATGAAAAGACATACATATAAGAGTAGTCACAATAATTACATTAATTAATTACCTTCTGATGAAACCACTACTAAATAATTAATTACAAGGCGCATAGAAGAGTCAATAATTTTAGAGTACACGCTACCTACTTGATTACCATTATGTATTATCAACTATCAATTACCAATTACCAAGCTAATTTTAATATAAATCAATTAGTAGCGTTTCAGGTCTAATTATTAATTATGCATAAAAGTACATATATTTTGAAAGTTGCAACTTTATCTAGTGAATGCGCTTGGCAACTCGTTGAATGTTATCTGATAATGGTTACTATATGAAAGAAAATGTTATGCATGGCAAGAGCAATATTTTTCTAATAAAGCATCCCTCGAAAAGCAAAGAAATCCTTTACACTGTTTTAATTTCAAGTATTAAAAGTACTACAAGTGGTGTCAGCAATACAACGACGGGCCTATAACGTTTTAAATTAAAATGGGAACATATATCATCAACATTTAATCACTATCACTCTGCAAACAAATCTTTTAATACTACTAAACAAACCTTACTTAAGGACATTACCAATAACAACCGACTCTGCCATCTTTAGATCCTTTTTTTCCATTTGGTCCTGGCAGTAAGCGATGTGGCAAGCACTACCGAGAGGTGAAATTTGTTTAAAAAGTGGATATCTGCAGGAAAAACCTACGTCAAAATATAACAAATTATTGGTTGCTTATCCAAAATGGTCAGAAATGCCATTAAATATGACTCAAAATATTGACTGAATATCCTAGTGAATAAGGCGAAACCTTGAAAAAAAGCTGTAATATTTATGCAATTCTGGAAACCGTAAGTAAAGCCTTACAGAAAGTAAAGTACAAAAAAAAGACTTCCTGGCAAAAAACATCCTGTAAAGCGCCATTTAAACTGTCCCTTGGAAAAATGGAGGAACATTTTAAGGTCGGATGAGCCAAAAATTGTTTTGTTTGGCGGCTGTGGGTCTCGGCAGTATATAAGACGACCAACCTTAAGTGAATTTTCTCCGAAATATATCTGGTTAAGTACTGCGGTGTGTCAATTATAATTTGGGAAATATTTTTGTACCATGGAGTTGAGCCAGCTTATAGGGGGGTAACAATTTTGGATCCTCATCTCTGTCACAATTTTATGCTACCATAAGCCTTAGATGGTCAATTATTTGGAAGTTTCAACAGGTCTACGATCCGAAGACTAAATGACCGAAGAGTAGCCAATCAAGTATACGCTATGAATGGCCCGATCTCAATCCAATTATGGTGACCTGAAGAGATCTGTCTTTAAGGCGCTGTTTTTGCACTCTATTTCCTTGGATAGATATCAGTGTCGGTTAAGGATCGTCATCTAAATCTGTAAAGAAATCCTTATATATGGCACTATACACACTACACTATATTTGTTTAAGCTTATGATATCTTATGAACACATACTATTATTTTCACTGAATCAATTTAAATTTTAATTTTTCTTTGTATTATTAAAATATATCTTAGTTAAATGTTAATGACCATTTAAATAATTTTAGCCTCGATGGACACTATTTGGAGTGCAGATCTAGGTGAAATTGATATCCTGTTTTTTATTATAATGCAAAATGCATCAAACAATACAAGAGAAATTTTGAATTGGGTTTTCATCAGATTTGGAAGGCATTAAGAACTTACCTTTTATGCTTATAATATTCTCCTCCCAAAGGTTAAGCACAGTTTGTATGGCCACGGGAGGGCCACACAAATATGCAATCTAGTTATAAGAGTACTTAAAAACATTTCCTGTATAAGTATTTGTTTTATATATATTTATATTTGTATTTTTGTTTCGTATCTCTTTATTTTCCTTATTATGAATTTGTTATAAATTTTCATTTAATCATATTTGGCCGCCACTTTTTCAAATAGCGTGTGCTGTATTTAGTATTTTTATAGAAAGGCTCATTTGTCTCATATCCCGTAATAAATACATGAGCTAGAAAGGGCCAGAAAATGTCACACCAACTCGCATCAACCATTAGTGTGGCTACATATAATTAGATGTTCTAACTTGTATTCAGGGTTATTTAGGTGATTTTTATTCTTGGCGCTTTAGTACTTTTTTTTTAAACAGACGACTGCAATATACTGTGTACACTACAAATCAGTGAAATAATAAACATTGCTGTAAACCTGTTGTTCAGTGTATTATATAAATGATACAATTTATTTTAACATTTCTTTGGAGATTGATTAACATTATACATGATTTATGCTAATTGTAAATAGCCTGCTCATTACAGAGAGCACTGATAGGCAAAAAATACTATAAATATCCTAAAACTCAATTGAGTGTTCTACGCTAACCCCGGTCCCATATACTGAACCAATGCGTGAAGGCGGGGTATTGGCCAAAAATTTCGGAAACTATATACATATATATATATATATAGCTGCAGCCTGCAGTGCACTGCAGCCCCTTAATTAAATTCTCTATGTATATTTTCGTTGTAGAATGGTATTTTCCAATGCCCAACGCACGGTCACACTCTGGCAATTATGCTTCTTCAAATTGTAGCGGCATTTTCAGACAAAAACAACACAAACATCGCGTCACCCTAACCAAGCACCGCGTTAAATAGGATTTTGCCGGCAGTTAACTAAAAGCAAGACGAGTAAATTGTGCAATTGGCCGATAGAAAAGCGCACCGCACCTGCAGTCAAGCCATGGAATACGATGCGGCGGAGATTGGCCTGGGTATGGGGATTGGCGGACGCGGAGTTCTGCGAGAGATCAACAAGAATGATGGCGGCGTCAAGGTAAGCGGAATGGAAAAAGATCGGCTAGGGGGCGTGTCGCGTCCCACCGCCCATGTGCGATTTGGCCAAACATATTTTCCAGCATGTGTTCCCGTCCTGCAACATTTGTATATATATTTACAGTGCATATATGTATGTGCGTGTATTGGGTAATTCTCGGATCGCAGCCTGTTTCTGCTATTTTGCTTGTATACATTTAATATCTGCGTTGTTTTTATTAGCTTTGTGGCAGCTGTCGCCGGCGAGTGTTCCCCAGTCGATCGGGGAACGCCGCCGGACATTATCCACCTCCTTCAGTAGCCAGATTTCCAGACCACCGCCGTCAACTCCAGCCCCGAAAATGGGCAATAAGCCAGGGAAGACAAAGAAATCGAAGGCCTCTCTGGGAAGAAATACTATAAGGTCGGACAACGGAACAGGGAATCGGGTATGCCAAATGCAAACTCCATTAAATGCATTATCTACATGTGCTATACATATATCTCCGACAACTTGGTATGCCGGCCTCTTGACATTTTCCATTGCCCAGATGCTGGCTAAATATTTCCTTGGCCCAGACTACAATATCTGAAGAAATTAGCTATTTAGAATGATGATGAAATTGATGAGAAATTGCTTAATTGGCTTGATTTGGCAAAACAGATTAATGGGGAACTCGTAATGTTAGCAGTAATAGTTTTGATATACTGCGTACATACTATATGATCCGATTACAAAATGTTACTCCACCTTTCGACGGTTCAGTCAATATGGATTTTGGAAATCTTGACCTCCTACGCCTTAATTGAATTATGACAATTGACTCGACGTTGGTCTAATACATCGCAGATCGACAGGTTGAAATCCTTTTTTGTTTATCATTTAATTTTTTTTATAATTTACACTCCCGACCGCGATTCTCTGCCTTCTTTTTATAATTTATTGTTTTGAACACCTTAGTATCACCGTATCTCTTCATTTCTTCTGTATTTATTCAATATAATAATTATACGATTTTTTTTTCTCAATGGTGTAGTATTTTCCTATTGGCCACGCCCACTACTACTAATGATCTCGAGATGTAATTCTTACTTATCTAATGCGAGGAACCAAAAGAAAAGGTCATTGGACACCGATCCCTCGCTGTGTTGACAAATTTAGTCGCCCGTCGCCATACGATGCTCGTTAAAGAGGATACGGAGATCCAGATGCAGCCTCCCCCTAATGTTCCGTCCATAGAATTGTCTGCATTTGTTTTTCGCCTATTTATAGTTTATTTTACTGTTGCGCTTTCCCCACCATATTTGTTTCCCTTAATTTTTGCCATGTGTTGCAGCAAAGGGTATTCGAATTTTAGTCCAAGTTCCGTATAACTTTAGACTCCATGTGCAACATATAAAATTCACGCTTGTATAATTTTTGAAGATTTTCTACTCGACTTGATTGTTCAGTTTAACTTTTAAGTTAAAAAAAAAATCCCATTAATTTCACATGATCCAAATAATTTCTATAATTATACCCGGTACCCATAGGGTATAAAGGTAATAATAATATATATACTATATTATGTCAACCGAGCATGTATGTAACAGTCAGAATGAGACTTCTACGACCCTGTAAAGTAGGGTATTGATCAGCGTCACAAGTCGAGTCGATTTAGCAATGTCCGTCTGTCCGATGTGTGAAACGATAGATCTCAGAGAGCTAGAGCTTCCAAATTTGGTGACATTTTTATTTGTTACACGCAGATCAAGTTTATTTAAAATTTGGCCACGTCCACTGTCGTCCTCAAAAACTATAACTAAGCTATAGTCGTGATATTCAGTTTAAAGATATGAAATAAATATATTTGTGCTGACGTGCTCTAAAACTTTGAGTGTAATCAGATGATTTACATGGAAGTTATTAAAAAAAGTTTCTGCATATGCTAAACTTCTGCAGCCTCTCTATTTGTGTTGGCAGCTTCAATGAGTGTTTGCTCAACATGTTCCTAGCAACATTTGTGTTTTTTCGGTGTTGCTTTGTCAGCATTTTTCAAGTTTTTTCATAATTTTGAGAATAAATAGACAAAGTAACTTAGCCATGTCAATTTCACCCACAATGCTTCGGGTACCGGGTATCTCACAGTCGAGATGCAGTTTGCAGTTTGCTTTACTGCATATTTTTTTCGTTCGTTCTACATCCACAGTATCACAGTATTTGTATTTAAACCAATCCCGTCTTAAGAATAATATTGTCTTAGGGGTTTTGTTTGCCCAAGGGAAAATATTGTATTTATTTAGACTAGTCGAGCTTTCTTAAAATTTATAGCCCTACTCGAACTTCACTCAGATCATCTATTGTTTGGGTTGTATTCCCACTGGGCCATCGGCGGGCCGCACGCGGTTCCAAACGGCTCAGGTGCAACCGGTGCTATCTTGTCACCTGTCACGCATTGCTTGGCTAACGCTAAAGCCAACATCCAACACTTGCCACCTCGTCATGGCCCATCGTGTGGGATATTCCGTTTCACATTGGCGGGACTTTTCTAGCGAAATATGCAAAGTCAGCCGTGGAGCAATGTGGAGCACTTCCTCGATGCGATTCGACTCGACTCGACTCGTGGACTTGTGGATAGTGCTCCGTGATGCGCAACAATGGCAGTGGGATTGCATGTCACTTGGCATCCACAAGGGTTACAGAGAGATAAAAAGATTTAACTAGAGCTTATTTGATTTATGATCAAGAGTGGGAATATCCAAAACAAGCAGCTCGCTTGGACCTATAGGTTCTATTAGATGTAACCAATGTCATCTAGTCTTTGCTAACTGAGAGCCACCAAATGCTATAATCGGTCGCTATTTCTTTCTGTGTACAGGCTGTTTGGGTAAGACTTTCATTCATTAGCGTTGTCGGTCGCCCTATTTTCGTATCCCCCCGTCGTTCTCTATTGGCCCCTTCAGAGTGTTTCGGCTTATTTTGCGGTGTCTTGCATTTTGCACTTCTGCCTTTGAGTCTGAATTGAGTCTGAGGCTTGTCTAGCTTTTCAGTTTTCCACTGCAATTCATCGAAGAAGGTAGTCATCGGAGGCCTACACACTCGGCACTGCTGTTAATTGCGGGATCAATTATATATATCAATTAAATTGCATTCGTGCGCCCACGCGCTCATGAAGCGATCAGCGATCGAAGTGATAAACAGCTGAGTTCAAAATAAATGAATTCGGAATATATATTTTCAAAAATAGTACAATTATCACAATTCGCAGTATTATTAGATTACTGAAATAATTCTGAGCTGCCATAATTAGTGTTATTTAAGAAAAGGTTTCACTCAATGCAGCAATATTTTGTTTACCAAACAAAGTATGTTTACTTAAGGACAGGGATAAAATCATTGACCTTGAGTAGCCTTAAAAATGACTTAAGAAAACGGATGATCGTGTGATGTGATACATACCTTTTCTTTTTAAATCGTTCAAAATTAAATTGGTTGTAGGAACTACTATTTAGTAATAGTATTATTCAGTAGATGCTCAGTAAAGCTAATTTACAAGCGAAGAGGTGCCCGTTGACATTAGTCTTAACTGCAAGTGCTCGCCAGTGATAACAGATCCTACAGAGAAGCGGGAAACATACTAGCACTTCAAAGGGAGGGGATCGGGAGCTGATAAACGGAAAAGTGGGGGCTACGGGCGATCCGATAGCACAGTCACAAAAAAACATCCGGATCGCGTTTGTGTGGATGCCATTCGAATTTTCTCGCTCTCTGCCGCCGCTCGCTGTCTCCCCTAAGCAAAGGCATTATTGTGAGTGCGACGCCGAGCGGGAGCAAAGCAAATTGAAAACGAAAATATTTTTAAATTGATTTCAAAGACAGACAAGAACGGGAGCCAGCGAGGAACGCACACGGCGCCGGGTCGCGAGAGTCTCGGCGGTTTATTGCTTAAAATATAAAACGAGAGAGGAGCAGAAGGCGGAAAATCACAGTCGACAATTTCCCGAGTAGGCAAGCCGAAATCTGTGCCATAACGGAAAACGAAACCCGAAAAAAGGCACGAGACAATCGATCGATCGATCGGTTTATGGAATAGAGTGAACCGTGAAGCGTCTGGGAAGTTAATCGTGCGTAGAGTGTTCCGTCAGCGATCCCTCATGGACTTCATCGCGAACATCATCAAGAGACCCAAGAGCATGGCCAGTGGCAAACAGCCATCGGCCATGGAAGCCACAGGAGCTATCAGTCCCGCGGAGGATCGCCCATCACTGGGAGACCATCGAGAAGTGCCATTGGTCTCCCTAGATCTGGACACATTAATCGACTCCGCTTCGGAAGACCTGCTACTCTTGGAGGAGCAGCACACGAACCTAGTCCTAGGAGGTCCTATTGAAACCCCTCCAACACCTGGAACAACTGCAAACAGCAGCAGAGATACCATCCAGCAGCTGCTGAGCGAGATCAATGTGAATCTAAACCAAGTCAGTGCCAACGAAATGGAGCACTTGCAGGCAATGAGTGGCGAGGTATGTCCCCGAAAAACACACTGACCCCCGCATTGTGTGGAATGCGTTCAATATTTATCAAATGTTCCATAGTTTCTGCTTTTTGTCTTGACGAATTCTACTAATTTTCTTTCTGCGAAGTTTGATATTTCTCTTTAAACCAAATATTTATAGTGGGATCAGTTTTTAAAGCTAAGGACTAAGGCGTATACTAATAAACCTATATAATCTATCTATATTGGCCACATATATCTTCTTGTTTTCAGTCGAGTTATTGCGTCTCGAGATTTCCTTAGGAAACAAATATTTAAATATAATTCTGGATGTTCGTTTAAATATGCTTATATAAAAATATTTATATACATTCTCATTATTATAAACGATACTTTTTATATTGTGTTTGAACTTACACTTTCACTTACCATATCTCACCATTATTTCTATTTATGGTTGGATTTCAAGTGCGTCTTCGGTTGCTTTATCTCATTACTTATTAGGAACTTGTTTACTTACTTATATTTCTATGTGTGATTATCCCAAACACAAACTTATTACTATCTCAGACAGACTTAGCTACTTCGTGCTCCTATCTAAAAGTTAGGGCTTATAATATTTTAATAATGTTCCCCGATCTCACTCGATCACGGGTACACCCTTCTCTTGGCCCATTTTCCTGTCCATTAAGCGAGCTGACTTTAACCTTGCCACAACAATCATCGGACTTTAATGCGTTCTAATTAAATTCCGCGTGTAGAACATTGCACCAAGGCCCTGAGAATAGACGGATCCGGGCCGGCCTCTCTATGTGGCTGCGTTTTCAGATTTTCACTTTGCACTGCACAAAAGCCGACGCCGACCCAGTTCCACGTCCCCTCTGTCCACCTGACGCCCCATTCCCTCTCCTATGCCCGATTGCACACGTCTTGGCTGGCTTTTAAATTAATGACATTTGCTTTTTGACTGACCGACTGCGACGATGATATTGCGACGGGGATGTGGGTGTGTCTCTTTCGGTGGTGATGCCTCCCTAGTGTGGGTGGCGTCTAATGGATTAGCCATATTGGGAATGACATGCTGATTTTTTACCAAAGGGTCAAAAAGGGTTTTTTGTTTTAATGGACAAGTGACTTTACATTTACATATCATGCTTAAGATAAAAATGAAGATCTTATTCCCATCAAATCCTTTGCAATTTTAGGTCAAATATAACATTTTCTCTCAATGGTTGTTTTTGTTGTTTTTTCAAGTTATAATAAAAATAATTCACAAAAGTATTTGGTAATAAATGGTTAAACACTCTAATAAAATCAGACCGCACCTTATTCACAATTATTCGGCGAAGGGCAGTCCACCTTAAGCCCCAGATGCGACCTATTTCTGTCGTCAGCCCAAGCCCCTTATCCCCTCTCTTGTCTCGAACAATGTGTCAACAATTCTTAATTAAATGCGCTAACAGCTGCTGAGAGCGATCGTCTTGGTTATTCCATTCCCCATTCCCCCATCCTTATATGCTGTTGTTTATATTTTTGACTGCCAATTGTTTGGATTATGATGATTTTTCTTTGCGTTGCACCAAATCATGTTGCACGCGATGCATACAATTTGTAATTAATTTTCTTTGATTTTCTGCACCTACATAATTGCGCCTCTTTGTTTTTCAGCTGAGTCCGCTGGCGGTGAAGCCCACTCTCAAGCCATCAAGCATGGAGCAGCAGAAGGCTCTGGCAGCTGCTCTGGGCCCTCAGACGGCGGCAGCTGCAGGTTGCCCCAAGCTGGATGTGGAGAGCGCGGCTCCAAGATTCGGTGGTCTACCAGAGTTCGACGAGACACAGATCCCGGAACTAGCGCCCCTAAGCGAAATGGAGGGTAAGTACACCTTTTTAAGGATATGTTTATCTTTGGAAATATACAAAGAAAGATAGGTATTAAAAATAAATAAGACTTTGATTTTAAATTTGTTCTCTATTTTACCTCCCGCAGCTCCATTGAAGTCAGATCACTCCGACTCAGATGTCTTTGTGGAATGTCTGTCGCTGCATAGCGAGAGGTACACAGGGGATCGCTCCGAGTTGGAGGCCTATTCCAGTGCTCTCAATGATGTGTTGGAGCAGCAATTGTCTATTACCTCGGCTGCCCCATTAGAGAACACATTCGATGACCCATTAGCAGTCAGCCGGCACAACATCAGCTATGAACCCATGGATGTGGATGATATTAACGAGACCATGGAGATGCTAAAAGATGTCCTCGGTCCGGAGGATCATCAGTTGTTGCAACAGCAATTTGTTGTTAGCGAATGTCAGCCAATTCCTGAGCTGAACCCACTGGAATTAAGTGGGAAACAGAAACAGGAACAAGAGAAAATGGAGGAGTCGTTTGAAATCCTGGAGCAGTTGGAGGGTATTTCGACAAGACAAGTGCAGGAAGCAGCTCCAACAGTACCCGAGCCTGAAGCTCAACGAAAGGAGCTGACTTTGCCGGCTCTGAAGTCCCCACAAAATGGTGAAGAAGTAAACATGGAGAAGGTGGAACTCAAGTTAGTGAACGAAGAACCGAAGCTGGCGACGCCTGATCCGTTCCCAACTCCGCAGGATAAAGTTAAAATGTTAAAAGAGCTGTCCCAAGCTGAAAAAAAGCAGATCGATAAGGAACACTCCATCGACGTGGATCATTTGCAGGAAAATACGTCACCACAGTTGAAGGAACCGCAGACGCAGCCGTCGATCCAACAGACAGAGCAGCAAAACCATGAGCCATTGCAGCCCCAAGAACCGCATTCGCCATTGCATTCACTGGAACCCCTAGAGTGCCGTAACGAAACGGACCCTGCTGCCTTAGAGCAATCTACACCGGAGCAGCAAACAGATCAGCATGGTTCAGGAGCAGGCGAGCCGATAAAGCCAATTGAATTAAAGCCTCCGGAACAAAAACGTCCAGCAGCACCACCGGTCTCTCCGCCCGTACCAACTCTTCAGACTAAAAGGGAGGAGCTGCCAATCTCTCCGCCTATACCCACGCATCGTCCGAAAACTGCTGAGGAATTGGAGTTCCTGGCTCTCAAGGAACTGCCCCTGCCCGATGATGATGGAGATGCAGAAGAGCAGAGGTGTGTGAGGGAACTGGAGCAACATAATCCAGTGCCTGTGGTGGCAATCCCTCCAGTTTCGCGACGACCTACAACTCCTTTGTCTTTGGAGCTGGATGGAAAGAGCTCTGCCATTTATAGCGGAAATAGGTCTGGACCCACATCGCCCAGTTTCCCTATAAAAGGACCCGTAGAGCCCCCATCCCATTTCCCTCGTTCTCCCCGCGCTCCACCAGAGAAAGAGGAGATGACCTACTTGGAGGAGGCTGTAGTAGAACCTTCCGCAGACCGTAAACTCAGTGGTTATTTTGAGGCCGGAGTAATCGCAAAATCACCAGTGGTCATAGAAGTAACAGAACCCAGTCCAGAGAAGCCCCAGCATCTCAACGAGACCTTGCCCATGAGCGATGTTTCACCCACGCCTTTCAACGGAACCTTCGACAGCGGCAGAAGGATGGATGCCACTCCCGAGTCCGTGACGGACGGTACTCCTCTTGAGAGTTGCGCAACCTTTGACGTAAACTTGGGAGCCGTCTCGGAGCATCAGCGACGCACCTTTTCACTAACTCAGTCCATGGAGGAGAAGGAGGAAGCCAGATCTCGAAAGACCTTTAATATGGATCAGGATAAGCCACGACGCACCTTTTGTCTGGAGCAGAATGCATCGCCAGCAATTGAGGCCACCGAGGAAAGCATGGCTGGTGACGACTTTGAAGCCATGGATGTGGATGTCTCCATGCGGGTGGAGGAGGCCACAGTGATTAGGTCACCCCAGCAGCAGCATCTGACTCAGCCTTACGTTTCAAACTCCCCACCAATTCCCACCCACCAGAATCTAAGGCGACCCCCCATCCATGATGATGGTGATTCTCCAGTGTCGCCACTTGGAAATGCCACTGTTGTATTGGAGCAGGAGCAGGCTCTGTCCGCCAAAGAGCAGGCACATCTGAGTGCCAGCGACGAGAAGGATGATGTATTCGTGGAGCACTTCGGTGCCATGTCACCGGTCTCAGATGACATGTTCAAGACGCCGCAGTTCACCACCAGTGGCTTCCACAACCAAGCCAAGATGAAGGCTAATGCTGTCGGCGGCGCAGCAGCTCTGATGGGCAAAACAAGAGGTGGAGGATCCGGCGAAGAGGAGCAGTTCTTTGATGCCGAATTCCAGGATGGCGCCAGCAAACAAAACTGTAAGTCACCAGTATTTTTTTTTTTTAATTTTAGATTAAAGCGACCAACCTTAACTACAGTCAAGCTTGTTAAACTCGATACTAAAATGCCATACAGGCGTTGTTAATTAAAAAAGGAACGATCTTCTATCCCATAGTATAGAAACGTATTAGGGTCGATAACTGCTGACTAACTGCTACATTTTTAGGGTGTGACTATAGACGACTAAATGCCCTCACTGCCCTCATTGTTAAAATTTTTCGGACAAATTTTCCGGCTTCCTGTTAAATCTAAGAAACAGTTGGTTACAGATAGCCAGAAGTTAATTACAGAAGAGTAGATGACATTTCCACTGAGGACTTAAGCTAAACAGCTTAATTCAGTTAAAAACACAATTAGGTGCTTAACAGCGCTATGTTATTCTTTCGCATTCGCATATATTAACAGAGGGCAAAAACCCGATTTGGCTTAAAGAAAATTTTTCTGGAAGTTATCTGTTTCTGTGAAATAGTTATCAGTGACTTTAACAGTGGGGCAGAAACCGGCCCTTAGTCTTATAGGAAATAGAAATTTGTATAATCAAAGAAGCGCCTGTTATCATTTGATATTCAGTTATCATGGCATAGTCATTTTTACTTGAATTGACAGTTAAAGTGGCGCCTTAACTGGACATTTAAAAATCGGAGTTCAAATTCCGGAGATAGGAAAAAAAATTCAAAAATTCATTAAATTTCTCTTGAGCGTGTCCCAGTACCAATAGTTTTAGTAAAACATACCTAAAACATACATATATAATTTTATTAGAAAAAAATTATTAAATTAGAAAATTTATTCGAGTACTTTTGAAAATATTTAAATTGTACTTTTTCATTTATACATGTATTGTATAATGTTATTTAGTTAGAGCTCGTTTACAAAACTCTTCTCAAGTTTAATAAGTTGACTGTAGTTGTGTATAATGGGTTCGTTCTCCCCGATTCCTTTGCATGTTCGTGACCTTAGCTCATCGGGAGTTAAATCCACCCAACCCAAGCACCACCCCATCCTGCACCCCACAATAGCTTTTGAACTTGAAATATGTATTACGGAGGCGGTAAACTCGAGACCCAGAGTTCCCTCATCGTTTGCATGGACTATATCGCGGCGATATCTAACGGTAAAAATAAACCTAGCACACATGCAAGGCAATGAACCTGAACTTCAAATCGTGGAAGGGAAACTCGCGGGATACAACGGGAAAGGCAAAAAGAGCAGCAACAAAAACAAGGGGGCCCACAGTGTCAATTAGGCACATAATTTAGACTTTGAATGGCAGAGCCCATGCTGTAGTTCACGTTTTTTGTTTAATGCACTATGTTTGTGTACATGTTTTCTTCCTGTTTCCCGGTTTTGTTGCTGCAAATGCATTTAATGATGTTCTCTGGAAAATGCCGCATTACGCTCTCTCTTTCCGTCTACTCTATTCGGGAGCTCTCTGTTTCTGTGCTCTCTTCCGTTCTCTCTCTCTCTCTGGTTGGGACCCTTATCAGCTAAATATCGTAAGCGAACACTACGAATAAGAAAAAGAAGCACTACGCTTGGTGTGACGTCACTCTGGCTAATTGAAGAAACGCTGTCAGTTCATATAGGATTTATTTCCACGCCGAAAGTTTTGCATCAGTATGTGGGCCCTGATGAGCGCATTTATATTTTTGGTTAATTAATGCGACTCATTGCTCAATTCAATAATTGCGCATTTATGAAATAGAAAAAGTATGAAATAAAAAAATTAGGTAAAAGGTAAAGGGAAAGGGAAAAGTAAATGGAAAAGGTAAGGGAAACTCTTATTTATTTCCAGGTTACATAATATATTTTAGTTATTTTCGAATCGCGTTTAATATTCGCGGCTAAATTATCGTTATCGCTGACTAGGCAAATGCAACTCTGACTATCTCCGACTCACACAACTATGAACACACAGCACACACAATATAAACAACAACAACTGAGAGATTTCCTACTGCTCTCACGCCACTATTGATGGCTAGAGGCGAGTACAGTAAGCCTTCATTAAAGGTGCTAAATTCTAAAAATCAATTCGGTGGGATAGTTTCTTCTATCAGAATAATGCGATTAAAATGTATATTTATAATATACAATTTACTTTCAACGTTTTAAGTTAAGCTGAATTAGGTTTAAAATTGATCCATTTTGAACACCACAAAAATACCTTAACAAAAAAAATTTTAAATATGACATAAGGCCAAGATCTACTGTAGCGCTCATCTTATGCTCTCTTCCACTAACCCACACACTTACATCTAGGCGCATAGGAATTCAAGTTAGAACTCAGCCGTGCACTTTTACAGTCCAATAACAGCTGCATCAGAGAGAGTCTGATAGAGGGGGCAGTGCGGTAAAAAAGAAATACAACTCCAAACATACAACGTGTACACATAGCGCTCTCTTACTCGCTCTCTCTGCGCACTTGCTCGTTGCTGCATACGCGTCACTGTCACACACTCCAGTCAGAATTCAGGCTCGTCCCGTTCGCCCTCTCGCTTGCTCGCGTGCGTGCGCTGTTTTTCTTATTGGAAACGGAGAGAAATGTAAGCAATAAGAAATTCCATTTCAGTTAGTTTTCAACATTTGACGTCGTCGCTGTATCTCTCGCTGATGCATTGTTGTTGCTCTTTCTATGCGGATTGCCAAACTGCTATATAAACCAATGTAAATTTTGAAACAACATAAAACTAATATTTTGTTTGTTTACTAAAATCGGACAAGCATTGCATTGTGGTTTACTCATTAGAAGCACTAGAAATTGGAAATATAACAAGCAGCTGTGCGGAAAAACAACAAATAAGCATAAATAAAGCCAGAAGACAAGACTTCGAACGTCTCAAAGAAAAAAAATTATACGCGAGAGTGAGAGCGTGAAACTTCATTGTGCGATTGGCCCTGTGTGTGTGTGTGTGTGTGTGAGTGTGTCGTACGCGGTTGTATGAGTGTGGGCGCTGCGTGGTCACGGTTAACATTATTGTGTGAATAACAGTAGAAATCTTGAAAATACAAAACTTGTCAAAGACACGCAATTAAAATGCAGCGCAGTGTGAAAAGCTGTTCTCTCTCTCGCTCCTTCGCGCTCTCCATTTCCCTACTCTCTTCCACCGCTCTCTCTCTTTCCCCCCTCTCCTTGCCGCAACCCACTTTTGGAAACCTTTCGTCGATTGCATAAAATGACTCACAAAGTCACCGTTTCCTTTTGTTTTGGTTTGTTTTGCTCCACGCTCGGCTTTGAAGACGAATTAAACAATTAACAAAATAATGTGAATAATGGCTACATATTTGGCCTCCGTCTCTGCAAATATATAATATCTGGGTCTGCCCGGGTTTTCTCACATTTTTACTATTTTTAAAGCCGCCCATTTGTTTATGTATTTCTCTCCATTCCCTGGCGTCTTGTACACTGAAAAATACGGGATCGTATTGAGCTCGAATTTGTATTATTACTTTAAAAGTTGTCAGAAGCTTTAAGTTGTCAACCACTTGTATTGTTTCTATGATTTGTCAAATTTTTACACATTTTTTTATATTATAATGAAAAATATTCTAAATAATAAAGATTTTATATTTGGGCGGTAAAATATTTCGTTGCATACTTTTTGAAAATATTTTCAATTATTTTTTAAATTCATGACGATTTTTGAAGGTATCACTTTGCAATCATATAAATATATAAATTAGTTCACGTGTATAAGAAATATAATAATGCGGGCTTCTTTGCAGAACCGGCGCACCTCAATTTCCAGCCCCTCGGGATCTCTTGGTTTGGGGTTCTGGGGGTTGAATGGTAGGGAGGGACACTCATTTTGAGTCATGCTATATCTTATATTCGGGTTTGTCATTGTTCTTCCTTCCTTCTTTTGTTTTTTTTTCAACGAATCACACAAGAGAACACGAATCAGAGATGCAATTGGGAATTTCTACACATATAGAGTTCCGGTTTCCTCTTAAAATGTATGGGAGCTTACAAAATTTGAAATCCAAGCCAATTCACCTTATTTGCCTTTCAAAAATATTCCTGATTAATTAATTCATTTTAGTTTATTCTAAAAGTTTTCTTCAAAACAGAAAAGCATTGCATTTGCGAGCTATAATATTTCATTGCATACTTTCTGAAGCCTTTTCGATCGACTTCAAATCCATTTCGATTTCTTTTCCACCTCTGATAGTTTGGTCACATTCGGGGTGCTACAGAAGTTACTAGGGCTTGGAAATTCCTTAAAAAAGTGTTTAGAGCAATCCTACAAAAAGATATATCGTGGAAACAAATATTAAAGGGATTTAAATCCCTAGTAATTTTCTGAAGCATCCCCGCGATTCCTATGATTAAAACGACAGTAGTAAACTAGCACTTAATAAAATAATCGAACTATATAATTATCGAAACTGATTGCCTTAAATTGGTTGGAAGGAAAGTGCCTGGGTACTACTTTGTGAGATAAAAATATATAGGGCTGATTGTAAATAAAGTGATGAAATTAGTCGAATAGATAAGTAATGCTCCCATGGTATTAACGATAGCAGAAACAAAGACATTAGACATAATTAAAACGACTATAGTTGAAATGCCCAATTAAGTGGAAAGAAAGAAAGATAAGGGATATCTATATTGTACCAGTATCAGCTATTTAAAGTAAATACGTCACATTAACTTGATTCTATTAAATTGAAGGAAGGGAATTCACTGATTCCTTTTTTCTCTTGGAGTACAAGAGCAATCATAAGTCGGCCTCAACAGACCCGCAAAATACCTTTTTTTTACTCTTAGTTCCCTTCCTATCTAATCCCACTTATTTCTCTTAGTTTCCATGTCAAGCCCACTTGCATTGCTTTTTTAAGGGGCGTTTTACCCAGTCCGCTCCCAGTCCCCACATTATTTCCCATCTATATAAGCAGAGCTGGTACCTATTAATGGTCCAGTTCCGAAGGAAGAGGAGGTCGAAGGAAATTGCCTTGACGTTGACATTGATTTGAATTGAATTTGATGCCGATGGAGACGAGCTGCAAAGCCAGTGACTAACCATTGTTTTTTGTCTTTTTCTCTTTTTACCCCATAAAACACAAATACAAAATGCACGCGCATGCACCTCATCCAAACACACACATAAACACACAACAACAACCAACTCCATCTGCAGTAATACTGAACTCATCAGATTTTGATTATTTGTACACGAAAGGCAGCAATAATGCGCCCATCGATCGCAGTTCGCTGCTGCTAAAGTTCGATCCGCTCCTAGGTGCACCCGTTCCCGTGAATCTGCAGCAGGAACAGGAGCAGGCGCTGCTGAATATCCTCGGGTCGAACCAGAACAACAGGGTCCTCAGTCCCACGTTGGAAGAGCTCGAGACGAGTGGTGGGAACAACCAGTCGATTGGAATTGAAGCGAGTGCCAAAGAAACCGCCAAGAAGTTGGACTTTAAGCCGCCTGTGGATAGGACTAAAGTAAGTTTTCATCATCTTGAAAGGTGCTTAAACTTACCGAAAACAGCTGGATCCAGCTTGGAAGATATATATTCTTTTAATTATGAGTACTACTACTAAACAAATCAGTATAAAGTAATATTTACTTAGACCACATTCATTAAAGTATATACAACATTCTTGACAATACAAAGAGCAACAAAATGAAACTGAATGAAAGCACGTCTACTATTCCGGCCAATTTGATCAGAATTATGACTAATTATTTACATTTTTGACTTCCACAGAAGCATGCTAAAATGAGTGTGGACGTCATTGATAACGATTGCAACAAAACCTTCGATAATTCCAAGTGAGTAACAAGTGTCCGTGTTGCGCATCGTGAATATATATCTATTGCTTTTATGTCTGCAGCCTTAACAAGGAGGACAAAACCCACAACTACAACAACATGGATGAGCTGGAGAAGAAAATCAAAAATGAAGTGTAAGTTTATCTGAAGAGTAGTCAAAAATGTGTGCTACCTTTGGGCTTATATTTTAGAACCCGATCAGAGGATATTGAGAAGAAGCTTAAGGAGGCAGAGCAGCGCGAGGAGGCGCTCATAAAGCGTATCACAGAGAAGGATAAAGCAAATGCAAAGCTAAAGTGAGTATTGCGAGACATTGCCAAAGGAGTACACTGATTTACACTTCTCATCTTCTGTGCATAGTGGCGTTATCGAGGCCTATGAGAAGGCCATTGCCGAGCTGATCAGTGAGAAGGAGCAGCAGGCGCACGGCTATGAACGGCAGCTGCAGGATGTGCAGACAGACCGGGATACCAACTACCATCACCTAACATCGCTGGAAACCACATTCTCCGATCTGCATGTGTAAGCGGCACCAACTTGTATTATGCAATCGAAACTATGCTACTATGATAATAACCACTATTGCAGGAAATATGAGAAAAGCAAAGAGATGACGTCGCAACTCAAGCTTAACGAAGAGTCGCTGCTGGCGGATCGAAAGCAGCTGATGGACAATCTGCGGATGCAGGAGCAGCGTTACGATAAGATGAAAAGCCATGCCATGCAGCAGCTGGAAATGTTAGTAATTAAACAGTAACCACATTGAAATAACTAGCTAAACAAACATCCGTTCCGTTCTTAGTGCCAACAAAAAGCTGGACAACTACTCGAGGGAGCATGCGGACGAGGTGAAAAAACTGAAAGCTTTACTCAAAAAGGAAGAAGTTTCACGCGTCTCAATGACGGAGCAGCTGCAACAGAAGTCACGTGAAAACGCCGATCTGCTTAAGATCTGCGAGGAGCTCATCTACGGCAAGGGACAAGGTGGTAGTAGTTAAGCTCCGCCCGGAATGTATTTTATACGTTGCTGTAAACGCGCACACACACCACACCCTCATCACAACACCCTCTCATCCGGCATGAGGAACACATCTCGCTGCATGTCCTTAGGTCCGTAACTTCATCGCGCCTCCATCGTCGTCGTCACCTCCACGCACATCATGTTCCGTTGCGTGCTCGCAACTAAATATGAAAGTGCATATGCATATGTTGTCTCATTTCGCCAACTCCTAACTCCACTTAAGATGAAATTCAAGATGTAATGACCCGACATGCATATATTATACTATTTCTAGATTTTTAGTTCTCCCGAAAAACACTCACTCACTCACACAAGTCACAGGCAGCGGGCAGGCCCTATTGAGTTCCGTTTGAGTTCCACACGCCTTACGGGTCGGGTCAGGTGGCCCGACATATGTTACTAATTCTCTATCGTATATCGAATCGGCCTACTGATTTATGTTCTATGATATTATCTGGCGGTGAACTCGGTCCTTTTGTGGATGAGCAAATAGAGCCAGCGAGTAAATCGATAATGTGCAACGGCAGCAAACCAGCAGGATAATGCTAACTATAAAAAGAACAGCGTTCGCTCGAGGCACGCCTTTGCTAAATGTTTATGTTTAAAGGTAGTTTAATTTAATAATTGAAATTTGTAATAGTCGTACTAAGCATATAAATCTGTATTACATACTAGTACTAAAACAAGGAAGCGTAAAAAACAAAGAAATTTATTTAAAATACACGCAACAAATTATTTATGCATAAAAGTATGGCTTTTAATGTATCAGATTTTGTTTGCTTCGATCGGCCCTTTAAAGATTGTTTGCTCAGCAGGAGAAAAATATAAATATATCATTTAACTTGAAATTACTTAGGCACCAAACAGGATACTTACAGAACACTTACTATTGGTTAATCGTAACAGATGCCTTCAGTTTTGCGAGTTTTGAAAAATATTGTGCAAATAATACGATTGGATTGAGTTTATTTGAAACATTTCCATAAAAACTTAAATTTAACGATCAACGCTATTTTGAAAAACTTCTAGTAGAGCCAGCTTTTTAAAGACTACGCCCCCGCCCCCAGCAATCTTTGGAGAACTCTTAATGAATTTTACTTCCATAATTGACATTTACTATACTATGTAAGGATAACAACAAATTGTTGAAGACACCAGAGAGGAGATAAAACATAAACCAGAAATTGTATACAAGTTTGTACCCAGTCCATGTAATCTGAAAGAAATGCTACTTCATAATATATATAACGGCATAAATATATATTTTTCTAAAGTAGACAACACACATGCGCTTTTAAGTCAAGTTTTCAAAGGAAGGAAGCAACGTAGAATTTGTTGTTTGAGATTTGAGAACGAAAAGGATAATATATATCAATGCGCTGTAAAAAACACATAAATAGTATTAAAACATGTCAGCACATATTGAGATACGATGTGCTGAGCATGTGGTGTACGTAAAGGTGATCGAACAAGTTGCATAATTCAATAAATAAAGTATGTAATTGCAAAAAATCAAATTTGCCTATAATTTATCAAGTTCACAGCGACCTAGTGGGTATAGAAGAGGTAAAAAAAAAGTAGCATGCTTTTGGGCATTTTCTTCAAACGGGTGATTCGGGTAAATAAAATTGTGAAGTCTGAAATCGCCAACCAATACTCGCTCCGGTTTTTACACATTTTTTGAGTTTTTGTCATCGGAATATTTCATAGTTTATTACCGCTCCATTTTTTCCACACTTTCATCATTTTAATATTGAAATTAATCAGGTTTAGTCCTAAAAATCTTGTTTTATCCACTTTATATTAAATTAAAACCCATATTCTTATTTTATAAGTATTTTGATCTGGTTGTTTCGATCTACCACATGGTACGGCACCCTGGTCGATTGTCTCGGCGAAATACAACTTGTTGTTTAATGCAGCAAATACTTTATTTTCAATTTTGAAGTGGGGTCAGATAAAAATTATTTAAAAATTGTACATATTTGGTTGATTTTCTGATGATTTTCCTGATCCAAATAAATAATAAAAATAGATCACTCAGTTATTTTGTGCTTTTTAGATAAGATTCGAACATAAAGTTCAAAGGGGCGTTACATTTTTATTTCGCAAAGACAACAAATATTTTGTATAAGTCGGGGCACATTTTATAATGTTTTGAAAAGAACATGTTTTTAAAAAAAGAAAAAATTTTAAAAACTTGCGAAAGATAAAACTTCAGCCTTCCTTTATAAGTATAATAGAATAGTATAGTGGAATCACCAGACGAGTCAATCTAGCCATTTTCGAGTCGTACTACAGTACATCGACTAATTTTCGAGTCGTTTTTTAAATCGAATCAATCTCTTTCCAATCACACGCGCATCAGTGCCATCAAATTCCATTCCATACATATTTACGAATCTTTTTCAAGTCTTTTAATAACCAATCTCATTTTAATGAACAAATAGACTCGAAAAAGATTTCTGTGAAATCGATGTTATTTTTATCTACATGTAAACACACATGTGCTTTAATTTTAATCGATTTTAGATGTGATTACGTAGCATACTTTGAGGTTATTCATTATTATACTTTTAAAAAATCATTGCTTTTTAATAACAGCTAGCAGCTGCTATTTCCATTCAACCGCCAATCGTGATGTTGGCCATTCTCCAAAGCACATTCGTCTCTGGCTGTGACTATCGTTATTGACTTGTTAATCGACACCTCTATGGAGGGCTCTGGCTCTAGTTTGGTTGGGACAACACTCTGTGCCTGAAGTATATTTAAATTAATTGCCGCATTGGTGTCCAAAATGTAGCCGTGATTCAGTCGGATTTGGCCTCACACTCTTAACAAGAATTTCTAGGGAAATTATGTGTTATTATGGACTACATTTAAACGCAAGCATTATAACACAAATATCTGGGAAATGCTAAGATGGACTTAATGTGTTCTTAATAAAGGTTACGTTTATGTAAAATATTACACCGTGGATTAAAGGGATTCTTTGTAAAATTTATATATAATTTTAATAATAAAATAATAAAATATTTTATATATATAATATATATTATAAATACCATAGATTTGTTCAGCAAACTAGAATTGAAAATTTAGCAAGCGGAGTCCGTATTCCGGGCACTCCCACACACCCGTAGGGTATCCGAATTTCAGCGATGTGGCAGCACTCTCCGCATATCTTTTTATATAGAGGCGCGCGTAGAGCGGTGAAGCTCAGTTGGTTGCTGTTCGTTGCAGAGTTAAGTTGCATCGCGAGTTTCCAAGTCCGGACTGCGGGTTAGCCGACGGTTGGTGGCAGTTTGTTTCAAATTCCTATCAGCGGGAGTTGGAGCGCTGTGAATTAATTGCTTGCTAAATAGTTGAACAAACCAAAGTCAATAAATAATATTCAGAGGCGAGGGGGAAGGCAAAGCTCTTCCTGCGCTGTTGTGACGCTTGTAACCGCTTGGAGGCGTTGAAGTTTAGTTTGAATTTCAGCTGAGTGTTTACTGAATGCAATTAATTCTCTTCAACAGCTCAGCAGCCTCTCGTTAACTTCATCGAAATTAAGCAAGCTTGTTGTGCAGTAAAATAAATATTGTCGGCCCGTCACAAATTACCAGAAACGGCCAACATGCAGACAGTCATAAAGTAAGTATTCCAGCTATTCCCAATGTTTCGATTCGCGCTTTTCCTGAACACCCATCTGCTCGGGTGTGTGTTTGGGCCTGGTCCGCTCGGACCGTTTCACTAGCCATCCGCTCGGCGGCAGTCGGCCAGATATCTGCGGGGTTTATGGGGACGCACTGGGAAAAGAAAGTTGCGCATGATTATTGAAAACACGTTTCGAGGTGCCTTTGGCTGGGACCCTGGCTTATCACTCGAGCTGGGCCCACCGATTCGAACACTCAGAAAGAAAGCTTGAGATTCAAATGATCTATTTTCAATTTAAAAATGTTTCATAATAAATAAATATGTATTTTAAAAATTCAATATTCAAACTTCTAAAATATATTACTCTAATACTCTAATTTGACCCATTATGAAAGGACTACAATTTGTAGAGATTTGGTATTAAGTCTTTGAAATATAAGACCTTCGTCTTAAATACATTTGTATTTTAATAATTCAATATTCAAACTTCTAAGATATATTACGCCAATATTCTAGATTGAGCCATTACGACAGGACTAAAATCTGTAGAGATTTAAAATATATGACCTTTGGAGAGACCTTCGTCTTAAACACTTTCTAAAAGTTCAGCCTAGCTTAAGTTTTTTATTCATTCATGCGAATACGATATCATATTTTAATGAAATAAATTATTCGGATGTACTCCAGATATGGGCGATCGTTTCCGATTAATCCTATTTTTCTCCGTGCAGTGGCAATGACAGACAAAAAACTATAACTAAACCCAGCTGCCGGCAAAAAGTTTGGTTTGCTTTGCATGACATCTCTTTGGGCTTCGATGAAAATTCGAAAACGGGTTCCAGTTGGCCGGGGTTCATTTGGGAGTGGGATCGGTGTGAATCGAGTTCAGTCAACTAAGTCGGAGGCTGTGCAGCCGAGAGCCTCCGAGATGAATTGGTGGCGAGCGCGCTTTAATTAGCAACAGTGCCCACTCAATGATTTTGCTTCGTTCACTTAATGATCGATTTGTGCGTGTTACTCCAGCTCTCCACTGCAACTAAATTAAATGTAAATTGTAATACTGTAATTGCCGGTAGACAATTTAGGGGCTTGAATCGAGGAAGCTATCCGCATTCTTCCTATTTTATTATCGCATGGCGTAGCTAGTCATTAACTCTTTGTTTGCGGCGGGACGCGTGTCCGGAACATGAGTATATATAACCCACAATTCCCACTGCCTGCCCAGTGTCCGCAACTCATTGTTCTGTGGAGTAGGAAACTCTGTGTGTTCTGTAACCACTCGTTGTGAATCACTCCTCCAAACAGTCTAACTATTGTCTTGCTAATGGCAGCGGCTTGTTCAATGGGAAGAGGCAAACAGAAAGCCTTTGCCAAAGATAAGAATTCCGACAAATCTTCAGATTTATTCCTCCCGACCGGCATTGTTTACAAACTAATTAAAATTGTTGCTCTCGGCCAAGGCGCTCGGGGTAATCGAAAGTCAATTCAATGTATCAGCTGCAAACATATTCCGGCGATCACGTTTTCCACTTATATTTTGAGTGTAAACAAACATTGTATTTTGGGCATCTTTCTCTTTTATGGCTTTTATTAGGTTTGAGGTGTACGCAAAGTTTGTTTATGCGAATATTTCTAGGTCAGGATTACGTAAGCTTAAGTGGCTGCCCCTTTTTTGTTTCTCGATGGCCTGGCCTGGCTATCAAAAAAGGTCGTATATACGTGAATATCTCTCGGGGCTCAGACTTCGGGCTTAGATTTCGGGTCAAAGCGACCATAAATCGGCCTGTGGACCAGCGAAAAAGACGAAAACAAAGTCGCACCTTTGATGGAACTGCCTTACCGGTTTTACTATTTGACTAATACAGAATGCCTTTATTTTTGAAAAGTTTTTTTTCACTGGTATTCGGGCCAGGCACACAGAGCCGCGGAGCGAGCGAGCTGAGAAATCAGCCAAGAACCAAGCGCCTTCGGATTATGACTAGCTGATTTTTTTGTGGGCTTTGCTGGGCAGCTATTTGCTCAAATTGCATAATTAAATGCACGCAGACCTTAGTGCAACTCCAATTATGGTCAGCACAGTTTGTCTTGGCCATGCGGCTGCGTTTTCTTGGCTTTTCGTTTTCGTTGTCGTTTTCTTTAGCCATGCACCGCTGAAGGTAACTACTCTGCGGTCGGAGGTGCTCCCGCCCCCTGGAGCATTTTACTGACCTCTCCCCCCTTTTTGTTGCCTATTAAAACGAAGATTACGCAAACAATAAAGATATGAGCATATCAGTGAGCTTTATATTTCTTGGAACGAGATCGGCGAGATCTTCTCTCGGGTTTCATACGATGAGAGTGAATTCTAATCACGATTGACGGCTACTTTCTCTGCCAGTTTATTTTCGATCGGAGCCCGAATCAAATATCTCGGAGAAAGCGGAAAAGATCTCACAGGCTTATTCTAATTTCCAAGGGCTTATCTCTGAGTGGCAAGCTTATTTCTCGTTTTTATGTCAATATATATACTCTTAGAGATATTGTTAATAAGACACTTATATATTCATAATTATTTGAGCAACTTGAAAAGTTATATAGTTGATATTCATTAACTCCTACTACTACTACTACTACTACTACTACTGGTCAGAATAACTTGACCGCTTATTCATCCTTTGTATTACCTTCTCCCTTTTGTTGATCTTCGAGAAGTAAACAGGAAAGCCTTAGCCAAAGTATGCACGTTTTGGCCGTAAATTTATCAGGATAAGTGGCCTTCCGCAACCCAAGCCCTTGACTCATCCCCCGCGAAGCCATAACATTTGACAGTTGTTTGTGAAATCAAGATCGGCCATTCATCGCTCGAGTGGGCGGGACTGGCACCGACCTGGCACCGGAGTGATTCTCCTGGCTTCCTTACGAGGCGCACGTGAGCCGCTGGAAACCAGGCCAACGGCTGGCTTAACTCTTCGCGATTTTGCAAGATTTTGGAGCGTGTAGCTCACGTAATGGGCCGGTCTCTTATTTGGCTTTCTTCCCTTTCCCGTTCTCGTTCTCGTTCTGCTGGCTTTGATTGTTGCAAGTTTATTACTCATTTGGCACATAATAAAATTAAAATAATTGGCGAATTTGTCACAGCGATGATTGATGGTCGCGACTTCGGTACTCTTAAGTATTTCCAAATCTTGAGGAAATTGCGCGGGTAATTGTTGGTGGGCTTTGGGGGGTTAATGAAACCTGCGAACGTGCCACAAGCGAGGTAATAAACCTGCGAACTCCCCCAGGTAAATAATCCAGTTAAGGCGCTTTGTCTTCTGGTATTTATTTTTGTTTAAATTAAATGCCATTAATGTACTTCAAGTTTGATATTGATAACTTAAATTTCTGAGGTCAGACAGTGCGTTGGAAATTTCGCTGGCAGTGGCAACGCTCTTGGCATATTAAGTAACTGAACTTGGGCCTATAGAGTTGCCAATGAAATGTGAAAACTTCCCATGATATTTCGCATGCGGGGCGCCCTGTGCATTTGCATTTTGCATTGGCCGCATCTGGCAACCTTGGCCAGCAGCGCTTGGCGGCCATGCCACATTAACTGTTATTGCGCGGCCTTGCCAGTGGACACACGCAATTTAATCACCTGAATCGCCGTCCCACCCCCGACGTCCCTTGGCCCGCTGGGCATCCTGCGATTTGTTTGCATTAGCCGTGGCGCCTCCAGTTTTTCCGCTCTTCCGCATCTCCGTCCTGTTGCGCCTTCCTTCCTGCCCGCAGCCCCGTTAGAGGTAGAAAATTAAGTGGCACTGGGCAAATTGCATTGTCGCAGGCCGCGCTCCTTCCTGGCGCAAATTGCGCTCTTCCTGCCAATAAGTGGATTTCAAAGGTTTGTCGTCGCAGCCTGCACCTGCAGCCTGCATCTGTTGCTGCGCGACTCCCAGGCACTCGCAGCCTGGCCAAGATCCATCTATCTGTCTATCGCTGTGCCCCGGCAAATCCACTTAGGCCGCTCCAAGTTCAAGTCCACGGGGTAATGTGTTTATTGAAATTTATTGGCGCTTTGCCACCGCACTGTTGGCAATTAAATGTCCTTTTGCCCGACAGAAATATCCTATAACCATAGACATCCAGACTGCAAACTGGCTTTGCCTCTGAGTTATTTTTAGCACATCGCAACGCTTTATTATATTTTTATATTTTTCTTTTAATATTTATTTACTCTTGGCATATTTTATATTTATTGAATATATTAGAAGTGTTAAATCTTTAATGTTATATCATTTGCTACTTAAGCAACGCAACGTTTTAATTTGGCATTCCTGTAAACATGGAAACATGAAAAAGAGCTGTTATGACGAAATTTATGACACTGTTATGACACGGTACCCAAAGGGTACATAGGGTATTATAACTTAGTGCCAACCGAGAATGTATGTAACACGTAGAAGAGGCATTTTCGATCAGCATTACCAACCGAGTCGATTTAGACATGTCCGTCTGTCCGCCTGTTATCTTTTTTAAACAAAAGACTTAAGACCAACTTATTAAAGTAGTAAATTACAACGCATTTTGTATTTTTTTTTTATTTTGGTTATTTGAACACACGCCAATCTTGCAACAGTAACGCGAACCTGGCATTCAGAGATGGCAATTGGCACAGTAAATTGCATCAAAAACCACCTCCCTCGAAATTCCTGATAAACATACATATGTATGTATGTATAACTAAGCTTTAGTTTTGATATTCGGACGTGTTCTTAATAATTTGAGTGTAATCGGATAATAAAAATGGGAGTTATTAAAAAAGGTTTATGTATATGCTAAAGTTCTGCAACATTTATATTTGTGTTTGAATCTCCAATGGGTGTTGCTCAACACGTACACGTTTATGTATATGCTAAAGTTCTGCAACATTTATATTTGTGTTTGAATCTCCAATGGGTGTTGCTCAACACGTTCCCAGCAACATTTGCCTTTTTCGGTGTTGCTCAAAATGTATCAAGACTTTATTTAAGTTGTCAAGTTTTTCATAATTTGGAGCATAATTAGACAAAGTGAACTAGCCATTGTCATTCATTCACAATGCTTTGGGTACCGGGTATCTCACGGTCGAAAACACTCGACTGCAGCTTCCCTACTTGATATTTTATCTCTGGGGAAACCCCCTTTTTAATTGCTTCGTGACATTAGACATTATTTTGGAATATTGTGCATTAATTAACATTAACAATATCAAGGCGCGACTTTATGCTAAAAATATACAAAGATGATGTCAAAGATCTCATCTTATCTTGGCTTGAATAGGCAGACGTTATTTTATTTATTTTCGTACTTTATAGGGTTTGAGATGCCTTGATCATAACGGCAAACAAATCTGGTACAAATTGTTTAAAGGGTTAATTATATAACAAAAACTCTCACCTTTGGACATTGCTATATGGAAACCAATTTCAGCGCACTTTTGTACATATGTATACATATATAAACCTTTCTGAACATCAAATATACTGTAAAAAACCCTCTGTAGATTTCTCCGATCTGCGCTTAATGTGCTTGTTTATTTTTTAAATTAAAAAGAATATCGATATTGCGTTGGAGTGAGTTGTTTTAGGCTCTCAGAGCCAAGCATCATTGCAGTCCGTGACATCGTAATGAGAGCACAAGCACGGGCTCACCGTACAGTGGGCATCGGCGGTCAGGAGACGTCGCAGATGGGGACAGCTCGAGATTTTCGCGGGGCAATTAAAAGCCCGCAGTGGCGATTCGGGCAAAGTGTGAGCAACTGGGTCTTAGTCGCATCTCTCGCTCAACGAAATTAAAATGTATTAGGTAATTGTGTCTGTGGCACAAATTAACACTTGAAAGGCAATTTGTCGGAGCACTTTGTTTGGGCATTACGAGTAAAACCACAAAAAACTAATCGCAACTCTGAGGCAAATATCTGCAATGCGAACTGGGAAATTGAGGCAAAAACAGTTGCACGTGGCAACGTAAGGAATCGCGAAATTATTATATTAGTTTCGGGCGTTTCGGGGCTTAAGTTGTGATGCGTCTAAATGCAGCCAAAAGTGAAAATATTTTGCAACCAAAATATGAAAATTCCGAGTCAAAGCGCGGCCCGTACTTACGTGCCCGTTAATTATCGAACTGCAGATTACCGGAGCGATAAATGCAAATTGGTTCCCTGCCTTGGCTAACTGTGTCACGCTCGCCATTACAGTAGTCACTGATTAAGCGAGACCTTTAGAACGCAGCAGTAAAGCGATCGTAAAACGGCTAACAAGAGGAACGAACAAGAAGATTATCATCACGAATCCCATTAAACAGTGGGGAGCTTGTTAGTAAAACACAAATACAAAATTAAATATTTGGAGCATTAACAAACACTCCAGAAAACATCCTTAATTTAACTGAACTTTGTGACATAAACGCTGTTTAATTGACAGTAAAGTCAGTCAAGGTGAATGGTCTTCAATTAGCCAATGGGCCAAGAGGAAATACGATTGCCTTTTGAGCCGGGAATGTGTATTTTTCTGGGATAGGAGCAGAGGCGACCATGTTTCAAATGTGCGGCTGTCAATCAGGGCTTGCCATATTAATAAAGACAACGGCAACCGACTCCAAAACTATCAAAAACATATTAAAAAGCTAAACAATAAAAGCACAGCACGTAAAAGTTGCCAAACGTCACTCGCACACACATGTGTGTGCGATTTCACGTGTGCACATTACGACAGTGTTTTTTATATTGTTTTTTCTCCGGAGGGTGACGTACAGGCTGTCACATCAATGGCAGAGGCACGCCGCCTGCACTTGACACATTTATTGGGCAAGACCGTCCAAAGGCAGACAAAAGCAGGGCTCCCATTGACATGGGCCCCATTTTTGGCGCCCTTTCATCCGCCCTCCACTTGCCTAGAGTTGGTAGCACTTGAGCGAGGTGCCTCCGACACCACGGTGTCCCTCGGAATCCCTCGGCATCCATCGGCATCCCTCGCAAGGTGCGCCCATGAACGAGCGCGCGATGATCTCGCCTCTCAGCCGAGACAGGTTCTTGCGAGAACGATCGTGATCTCCGCCCGCGATAAAGCGGACACAGGAAATGCACGATCCACAGACTAGACTCACTTAATTAGGGACGGGGATGGGCTGAGTTGAGCAAGCAGCGATCGGCAGTCATATCTCACATTTGGCAAATCTGAGATTACGAGGGGCGATTATACAAGGCACTGGAAGCACCCCCCGCCTAACTAATTAGTAGTCAAGCTGAAACCTACATAGGGTACTCGGACTTCGTCGTGCTTCTTCGGGCTTATTAATGGTATATTTTGAATTAAATGTAAATAAATTCGCCTGCTAAAAATGTGTGTAAGATGTACGTCAGTTTATTTTAAATTGTTATATGCCATTCACGCTGAATGCGGGATTTAGATAGCATCGGATACTGATGATGAAGAGGTGCCTCTCGTTCTAAGTAGTTCTATATCTAAGCCAGCTTTTTGACTGTGCCAGATCTGATTTTCATCAAGCCGTTTTGAGCTAGTTAGCCCGGCAAGAAGTATTATAGTATATCTAAGTTTCTTGGCACTACTTCCCTTTCTTGTAATTTCCTGCTACTGCGATTCGCGCTGCAAGTCGTTCAACTCTGTAAGCCCGGTATCATTATGTGCAATTAGTGGCAGAATCATTTACAAAACTGGTTTGCTGCTTGACATTACTTTATCTCGCAAAATTTCGAAATTCTTGCGAGTTTTTGCTCGGGCCAGAATTTATTTAGCGGCCAGTTCCCGATATAATGCACTTCAGCCCCGAAACAATAAGAATCATAAGCACTCTGTATGAATCCAAGTAAACACAAGAGGCACAGTATATACATACATAGATGCCAATATGGAGGTTTTCAAGAGCCCACGGCGCACATCCACATCAATCACTATCTGTGTTTAGTCATCCTAGTTTTTTGGTGCTTGCGATTCTGGCTGTGTGTCATTAGCGCTAGGGAAAAGTTCAGCCACATTAAACCGGATAATTGATCTCTCGCCGATCCATCGCATTTGCACGGGTTTCGGCAGTGTATATTCAACTATGACGGCATACGCCTTTTGTGGTGGGGCGTGGCAGCCTGGAACCTGCGATCCGGGGCTCTGCTCCCCGGACCTGACCTTTCCCCCAATCGGCCGTAATCGGCGGGAGTTAATGTCCGTGACTTAATCGCCCATTAAAAGCGTCTTCTCTGCGCTCCGCAGCCATAACTTTTTGCGTTATTATTTTACAATTTTCCCCAATAATTGAAGCGTGCTGGAATCCATCACTTTTTCGGAACCTATTTTCTTGCAGCCACTGATGTAGACGCTTCCTTTTATTCGCTTTACACTTACACTTCGACCACGGAAATGGCTGGCCATTAAAGCCTTGTGTGTGGCTGTGTGTGTTCGCACACACCCGAAAAAACATCACACAAAAATACTCAGATGTCGTAACGAGTTCGGCGGCCAACATGACTTTTCAAACTCTGCGTCCGAAATTTAACCAGTTGAGCAGCGGAGTAACAACAATAATTATGGCAATCAATTGCCAAATCGAGCGCCCCTGGTGGAGCGAGGGGCTCAGAGGGGTAAGGGGCCGATGTATTGACAAATCGGAAGTGAGCCACCAATTACAAGCGGAGTATAGCAGGTTTCTGCTTAGTATTTACCTTAGTCGCAGTTACCTTTCATATGCTTTGATTCTAAAAGTATTTGGTCGTCGGCGTTAAGAAACATTTCAGAAGCGCCCTTAACAATTAGTATTTAACAGGCTTGTAGCTTGTAGCTTGTAGATATAAATAAAATACATTTTACAACTTGCTATCTCGCATTTAATAAATGAATTAAGTGCTCGCATCGTAATAATCAAATATTAAAACAAATGCCAACTTGTGAACGTCCCTGTTTTGATTTCCGGCCTCGTTTTATGACACAAGTATTTTGGAATTGAATTAATTTAATATCTGAATTTTAATGGAATTATAACCTTGTAATAATAAGCCAGAAAGGATTAATTAAATTCACCTAAATACCAGAAATTTACTTTAGGTTGCACTGTTTTATTATTAGCTATAAACAAAACAACAGAGGATTTATGTAAAAGGATACAAAGATCCCTTCATTGCAATATGGAACCATGCAGTAAAGTGCAGTGTATCCATTAAGAGTGGAAAGAAAAGCTAAACAGATTCCGGATTAATTTGATTCCCGCCTAACCTTGACTTTCTTCGTCACCCTGCAGGAACCCCAACTGGTGGCGGCGTCGCACCAAGTTGGAGAGAAGTCTGCTGGTGGTCAGCACCATTCTGTTTGTGGCCACGGCCGCCGCCTTCGGTCTCTGGATCAACGATGTCGTAAGGGCGGCCAGTGCTCCGGAGAACCCGCAGGCCACCGCTCTGCATGGCGACAGCACCACCGTCAACAAGGTGCCCGTGGGCATTCCCTCAAAGGGCAAGGCCGGGACCGATGTGGATGACTGGTGCCTCAGCCAGGAGTGCATCCACACTGCCTCCACCGTTCTGCGGAAGATGAAGCCCGAGGTGGAACCCTGCGACAATTTCTACGAGTTTGCCTGCGGCGCCTATCTCGAGGAGGAGAACATTCCCGACGACAAGGTCTCGATCAGCACCTTCTCCGTGATCTCTGACAAGCTGCAGGAACAGCTCAAGGATATCATTACCGCCGAGCGCCCGGACACGGAGCCCAAGCACTTCCGCCTGCCCAACCTGCTCTACAAGGCCTGCATGAACAAAAGTGAGTAATAGAGAATTAACTTTTCAGTGTAGAGAACCTAGAAAATCACTTAAAGTTTGACTTTTAATAAGAAACTTAACCAAGTCCTATGGAAATCGAATGACTGGGTCTTGTGTAAATTTATCTTGATTGATACCTTGTCATGAATCACCAGAGTTCAGCCTAAACCTCCTAGGTCTCCGTCTGTCGAACTTGAAATGTAGCCTAGCCATGTGATTCCAGATGACGCCGGAACACCGTCAGACCTTTAAGTTGAGTTCGCTATTCCATACACTTATTATTATAGTTATAAACTTCTGCCTTGACAGCTTAATATTCCCACAGTAATCGAAAATGTATCCGCATGGATACACAGATCAACCCAGATTGGGACAATCTTCTTCCTGAGATCTTTATTAAATTTCTCCTTTTTTGTGGAGATTCTTCTGATAGGCAAACGGGGTTTATAGGTTCTCAAGCTGAAGTCTAAGTGATGGAGTCTCTTTTTACCGGTTCTTATTTAAAACATAAGCTTAAATAAGTCCATAAATATAAAGTCTACGCTATACTGCTTTGCTAATCACATTGCGCTCTCCGTAGCTCTGATCGAGACCCTGGGCGCGGAGCCCATCAAGCGCGTGGCCGAGAGGCTGGGCGGATGGCCGCTGATCAAGGGAGAGAGCTGGAACGCCGACGACAGCTGGACCTGGCAGGAGCAGGTCATAAAGTTCCGGGCCGCTGGATTCAGCATGGACTACATCATCGACTTCTCGATCGGAGTGGATCTGCAGAACAGCACCAAACGTCTTATTGATGTGAGTACTTGGGAAAGGTTCTGACTTATCAGAGTGTAAATATAAAGTATCTGAATATGCATTTATGAGCGATATTGCCACATATTTTCATAAAAGGGTTAGCTGCTTTTTAAGAGTCCTATAAGAAGGAAATTCCTTTACCCTTTAGCTGGACCAATCGGCTCTGGCGCTGAGTCGCGAGTACCTGGTAAAGGGCTTCAACGAGACCCTGGTGTCCGCCTACTATGACTACATGGTGGACGTGGCCGTGCTCTTCGGGGCCGACAAGGCAAAGGCCAAGACCGAACTGCTGAGTTCGCTGGAGTTCGAGATAGCCCTGGCCAATGTGAGTACTTCGCGTGGATGGTTGTCCAGTCCAAGGAATACAACGATTACTTCCCCAGATCTCCTGGCCCAACGAGAAGCGTCGCAACTCCTCGGAGCTGTACAACCTGAGGACTACGGCCCAGCTGCAGGCTGCCTATCCGTACGTCCAGTGGGTGGACTACATGAACGCCCTGCTGCCCGAGGGACTGAACGTGGCCGAGGACGAGATGATCAACCTGTCGGTGCCCAGCTTCTTCGAGGACCTCGGCAAGCTGCTGGCCAAGACGCCGAAGCGCATCATTGCCAACTACATGTTCTGGCGCATTCACTCCTTCTCCGTGGGATTCCTGAGCGAGGAGTTCCGCAAGCGGCAGCTGCAGTACGCCACCGCGCTCTCCGGGCGCCAGGAGCAGGAGGCGCGATGGAAGGAGTGCGTGGACATCGCCACCGGCAGGTTAGTGTGGGGGCTCTGGACGCCACAGCTCCTGGTCGGGGTCTTCGGGGGTTGGCTGTATCTCGTTTCTCTGCCCGTTTTCTGTATCTTCTTTTGATTTCTTTGTGATTTGCAGCATGGATGAAGAATCCGAAGAAGATTACGATAGGTACTTATTTAGAAAAATGCATTCGAACTTTTCTTGGAAAAGAGAGAAACTAACCAACACAGAACCCACAACTCACACTCGCATCACGCACAGTCCAGGGACACACTACACCACACACACGCACACACGCACGCAACGTAAAAACCGAACGCCATCTAATTCAGATCGACTGTGGCACCTGCAATACCATATATACTCATAAAGCTCGCAGAGCTAAGTATTAGTAAATCTTTATAATTCTCTTTATCTTTTTGTCTATATTGTACAAACATCAATATTGGTTATGATCTTAGGCGCCTTTACGTTTTACTATCTGCTCCAGATAAAGTGATCTCGATAAACTTTATTGTTAAAACAATATTAATCTCTCAAGCGTACTTATAGTTGCAACATCTGAAATATAAAGTGGACATATACCAAATTTAAATAGTTAGAGTTGCTCCTAGTAATATTCTTTATTTTGTATAAGACTTGCAAGCTTATAAAGGCATTGGTCTAGTCAGTGTCTCCCGGTTAGATGGTATAACTTTCGATCTTGATGGACTTCGGTAACTAATAGTCGATATGTGAGCGCACTTCAACTCACGCATGTTGGGGACAGCGACACTCGAGGCCCCTTTTGTTCACTTGCACACCGAGCATTCACAGCATTCCGACAGGTGGGGTCCGGTCCGATCGGAGCCGATCGAATCGGACCAAAGTCTTCTGGCCGATCCTAATACGCATATTCATTTTGTGTTCCACTTTCACGCGAACTCTCCAACCCACCATTTCAATAACTGCACACCCTCGAACCAACAACCACCATTATGCGCCATCTAATCCAACGGCCATCGCATCGCATCCCAGCCTTGGAATATCAGTGGGATCGCTCTACGTGCGGAAGCACTTCCACAAGGACTCGAAGGCCAACGCCCTGGAGATGGTCAACGACATCCGCAACGTCTTCAACGACATCCTGGACGAGGTCAACTGGATGGACGCCAAGACCAAAAAGGAGGCCAAGGAGAAGCTGCACAGCATGGCCACTCACATCGGCTATCCGGACGAGATGCTCGACAACGAGAAGCTAGCCACCTACTACGCCAAGCTCGACATCGACCCCGACAAGTACTTCGAGTCCTTCCTGGGCATGAACATCTTCGGCACGGACTACTCCTTCAACAAGCTCCGCCTGCCAGTCAACAAGACGGACTGGGTGCGTCACGCTCGTCCCGCGATCGTGAACGCCTTCTACTCCTCCCTCGAAAACAGCATACGTAAGTTAAGCAGTAAACCCATTTAAATTAGTTTCGAGGCAGTCGGGAAACATATAAAAACTTGTAAATACATATTAATATATGAAATCCTAAGATCTAATCTCTCGGCCTTCTACAACTGCTTAAGTAGCACTTACATTGCATTAATAATTCTGAATCAATTGCCTAGGGTCCCATTGATTGTTGCTATTAAGGCAAGTAATTTGACTTGCCTTGTTCAATTTTTTATTGCATCTTAATAGCATTGTATACTTTTCTATCTAAAAAAGTGTTGTGAATCTGAATCGATTGATTGCCGTTAAATTTAAAGTGGGGTCACAAACAAGAGGCCTTGTTTTAGTTAATCAGGGAATTTAGGATATAAGCATAAATTGTAGTATTCGTATATACTTTGCATTAATTAATGAAAATTTCTTTAATAGAATTCCCGGCCGGCATCCTGCAGGGACACTTCTTCAACGCCCAGCGACCCAAATACATGAACTTTGGCGCTATTGGCTACGTCATTGGTCACGAGATCACCCACGGCTTCGACGATCAAGGTCGTCAGTTCGACGTGAAGGGCAATCTCCGGGACTGGTGGCAGCCGGACACCCAGAAGGCATACCTGGCCAAGGCGAAGTGCATCATCGAGCAATATGGAAACTACACGGAAAAGATCACGGGTCTGAATGTAAGATATTCTTCAATATCCCTTCCAATACAATCTACAGCCAACTTTCTTTTCACAGCTCAACGGAATCAACACGCAGGGCGAGAACATCGCCGATAACGGTGGCGTGAAGGAGTCGTACATCGCGTACCGCCGATGGGCGCAGAAGCACGGCCCTGAGAAAAAGCTCCCAGGCCTGGACTACACTCCCGAGCAAATGTTCTGGGTGGCAGCCGGACAGACATGGTGTGCCAAGTACCGTAAAGGTGAGTAAAATTACACCACCGCCGTGTTTAATTAGATTAAAAAGCTCACAAAAATAAACATTCTTATTCTTTGTTTAATTTTCATATACATATTTGATGGTACATACGTATAACTAAATATCAAATGTATTCTTCCAGAATCTCTTAAGATGCGTATTACCACTGGCGTGCACTCGCCGTCCGAGTTCCGCGTCCTTGGATCGCTCAGCAATATGAAGGACTTTGCCAAGGACTTCCAGTGTCCAGACGGTTCCCCTATGAATCCTGTTCAAAAGTGTGAAGTTTGGTAGGATCTGACCTAAAGTTGATTTCGGGTTATTATGTCCGCAGAGCGACATAGGCAATAGAATGCATGGAAAGCTAGCGATCAAGCCCGTTTCTAGAGGGGCTAATCTCACGTAGAAATACAAATACAATATCGATCGCATTTATGCTAAGTATGCATTATGTAAAAATCGTATTTAATAAAACTTGTTTATATGTAATTAACCAATAACTGTTTTCATAGATTTTACTATTGATATTGGATTGAAGTGATGGGGAGGTGGAATGAAGGCGGATTTCTAATTGTTAAAAATTTGAAATTATTTTAGGTCTATTGTCATTGATTTATGTATATATACATATATCGCATAATATACATATAATTACGATCGAAAAGAGTATCCATACACCACATAGGACACTAACAATTCCCCCAAAGGAATGCCCTGACTTTTAGATTTTGGAGATGGTAAGCTCAACCACGGTTTGTGTAGCTTCATCCCAGCGCACGCATTTCGCAGCTGGCTACTTCGGAGCTAGTAGAAATTCCCAGTCCAGAACAGTTCTCAGCATCCGCACATAGATTGTTCCGTTGCGCGTTTACAACTCTTGCTAACCCCACGTAGCCTCGTCAGGTAACTCCTGTACTTTTGAAACGCCAGGAAGGGTGACCAACCACTGCCAGCAACTGGACTCGACTCCCGACGAATTGGTAATAGTACTACGATGATTTCCTTCCGGATGATGATGACGATCTGGACAAGGAGTCACAGCCTTAATGACGACATTGACCACATGGAGACAATAGTGGCATTTTGAAGACTGAATACGTAAGCCAGGTCAACAAACCGGGTGCGCATCAAGTGGAACTTTCAACTCACATATGGCATTTTGTCAACCCTCTTTAGATTAGCTTTCAGTGTGAGTTTGGATGTGTCTTTGTAGGTACTCGTTTCGAGAGAAAGACTTCTGGCAGTGACTACACTTGTACGGTTCTTCTCCTGTATGGATTCGGATATGTCGCTGAAGAGTTCCTTTTCGTAAAAAGGGTTTCTGACAGTGACCACAAGTGTATGGTCGATGTCCAGTGTGGCCCCGGATGTGTTGTTGCAGAGTTTCATTTCGTGAAAAGGACTCGTGGCAATGGGTACACTTATAGGGCCGTTCCCCAGTATGAGTGAGCAAGTGTGTCTTAAAATTCTGTTGATGAGTGAAAGTCTTCTGGCAATGGCTACACTCAAACGGTCGTTCTCCTGTGTGAGTCCGCATGTGTTCCTGAAATGTTCGGTGGTTCGAAAATGACTTTTGGCAGTGGGAACACTTGTACACCCCATTTCCAGTGTGAGTGACCATGTGTTCTTTAAGGTGATGTTTTACTGAAAATGACTTCTGGCAGATGGAACACTGGAAGGGCCGTTCTCCTGTATGAGTCCGGATATGTCGTTGAAGAAATTCGTTTCTTGAAAATGACTTCTGGCAATAGAAACACTTGTACGATGGATCTTTTGTGTGGGTCCGGATATGTCGCTGAAGGGATCCGTGTTGTAAATAAGACTTCTGGCAATGGGAACACTTGTACGGACCTTGATTAGCTGGTTCCTCCCTACTTGTATGCTCATTGTCAATAATATCTTTATAACTATGACCATATTTTTTAAAAAGATGTTCGCATTCCTCACTTTTTACGTGAAAGTTTACCTGATCGGCTTCACAGTCGGAAGTCTGACCTTTACCCTCCTCGAATATGTCTTCTTCTATTGGCTCGTTCTTCACTTGAACATCGAATCCCTCGCTTCTTGGTTTGCCTTCTTCTTTTTTCTTTTCACTCTCCTTGCTCCTGTCGTAATTTGAGTTATCACTTTCGGAACCAGATATTTCCTCCCCTTTAGTCAGCTTACTCCTCTCGTTCAGCGGTTTTATCTGATATGCATTTTGAGCATCCTGTTGGCAATGCGTACAAATGGTTTTGGGCAAAGAATCCTCTCTGGAAACGCTAGTTCCTGTGCATTTAGAAATCATATCCGCAATAGGAATGCCTTCTCCTGGCATGGCATTAAAAATATTTACCATACCTTCAGATGTTCCCAGGCAAGCTCTACAGATTTCCCTGAAATACAAAGGCAAATTGACAATCGAAAAGGATATCAAATATTCTCGCTTACGCATCCATGTTACTGGGCTTTATCCTGTAGGAGGACTGAAGTGTGCTAAACTTTAACCTATACTTATAACTTTAACCATCTTTCCATTATTCTAAAGTCTAGATAGTCAATAAGTAATAAGCAACACAATCAATCTTTTGTTTATTTTTGTTTGTTGACAGGAGAATAGTAGGCCCATCCTCGAACGTTTAAATATACCATGTGACTTCGGAAAAATATACTGAAAGGGCGATAAGCTGCTTTACAGAGATGTCAGATGTTTACCCGCCTCTCTTAATCTAGTGGGTTAAAGTCTTTGTTGAGAATCTTAAAAAAACCTTGTTTAATTATTTGTATTGTACATGCTCATTTCTCTCTCTTTTAAATATATATTTATTATATTTCAACTGTTTTCTGTATATTAATGTTAAGAAATTCTTTAATAAATACAATCCGTTACTGTTACAGTCCCTAATATAGCCGGAATAAATATCCCAGGGAAATTTTAACGTGAGAGATAAAACCCTTACTAAATGGCTAAAGGTGACTGTCCACTAAGCAGCTGTTTTCAACTATCGCACGAAGATCACTAAATGTAGTTTCTATTAGGCACAAACTTTCTTTAGCTTTATCACTGAAGGAAACCATATTGTTTCAAACTCTCAATCCAATTTAACGCGCACGCAAAGACAGTTGAACGCAATAATTAAACTATTAGTGTAGCTGTATTTATTTTAATTGGTTTCTGTTTACAATCTTCAATTATTCCAGGCAGAGGCATGAAGGAGCCTTTCTTGACTTTAATATTCGTAGCCATATTTGTTGTTGTTCATATTTGCGGGCAATCAATTTGATTTTTCCAAAAAACAAGTGGTTATTGGTGGTGGTAGCTGGTCAACATCATACATCGATAGGCAAAGAAATATCTAAATAATATACCTCTTTTTTAATAGAACTTTTTGTCACCACTAGAGTCCTATAAAATGTTGTATTCAGAATGCAGAATTGGTAAATATGTACAACTATAGTAGAAACTGATCTTAATATTCAGATTTCTGGCAAACCAACATATTACGATATAAAATCGTATGTTTTTATAAAAAATATCGATATATTTTTCCCATCGCTAGGCTCTATTTCTTTTTTCTCCATCCCTTAAAAATACGCAGCGTGGCTGACCGCAAATTTTGCGTAAATTTCCGTGCAAATCCTCGCCAGCAGCATATATAATGTCAGCTCTCAACCTGACCGTGCGCGTGCACCCGGTGGTGCTGTTCCAGGTGGTGGACGCCTTCGAGCGGCGGAATGCGGACTCGCATCGCGTTATCGGCACGTTGCTTGGGTCAGTGGACAAGGGAGTGGTGGAGGTGACGAACTGCTTCTGTGTGCCGCATAAGGAGCACGACGACCAGGTGGAGGCGGAACTGAGCTACGCCCTGGACATGTACGACTTGAACCGCAAGGTGAACCCCAACGAGAGCGTGGTTGGCTGGTGGGCCACCGGCAACGATGTGACGAACCACAGCTCGGTGATCCACGAGTACTATGCCCGCGAGTGCAACAATCCGGTGCACGTCACCGTGGACACCTCGCTTCAGGGCGGGCGCATGGGCCTGCGCGCCTATGTCTGCATCCAACTGGGTGTGCCCGGCGGCAAGACCGGCTGCATGTTCACGCCCATTCCCGTCGAGCTGACCAGCTACGAGCCCGAGACCTTTGGCCTTAAGCTGCTCCAGAAGACTGTGGGAGTGTCGCCCGCTCACCGCCCCAAAACGGTTCCGCCGATGCTGGACCTGGCCCAAATCTCTGAGGCCTCGCAGAAGCTGCAGTCGTTGCTGGACCTGATCCTCAAGTACGTCGATGACGTGATCGCACACAAGGTGACGCCGGACAACGCTGTGGGCCGCCAGCTGCTCGACCTTATCCACTCCGTGCCGCACATGACCCACGAGCAGTTCACCCAGATGTTTAACGCGAACGTGCGCAACCTCCTGCTGGTCATCACTCTGTCCCAGCTTATCAAGACCCAGCTGCAGCTAAACGAGAAGCTTACCTTCCTTCCCACGGCCTAGATCTGTCAGCCGGCGGTGGTGAACTAGGGATATCTTTTTAAGAACACAGTGTAAAAGCCGATTGTATTGGATTATGTTTTCTATTAATAGTCAGAGTAATAAAGTGCTCCGGTCGCCCAACTTTGCTTTTTATATTATTATTTTCAAATATGGGAAAGGATTTCATTCTTTATAGAAACGGATCAGCTTTTAATGTGAATATTATCATAGAAAAAACTAGACTGTCTTCTCAGATTTTAAAGTAAACTTCTTACAAAATAAATATGTTGCTTCATCAAAAGCGAGCGACATCATTTTTATTAAAATTTTCAGTTCGCCCAAAAATATACCACACAATTTTAAGCATAAAAATTAGTTCCCTATCCGAACAAGGAAATTGAAAATGAAATAAAATACAATAAAATAAAATGATTATTTTGTGTGATAAATAATTACAGAAATATTACTAACGGAGGGAACAATGGTTTCCTAATATGGTATTTCTTAAATTTTGACCACACAGTATTGCTAATAATTGGTTTATTTGTCTGAATTTAGATTTTTAGTTTTTATTCTTGGGTGCTTATTTTATTTGCTTACTTACTTGTAATAGTCACATCTGCTGCTGTCCATTGACTACTAACGAAATATATTTGTTAAATTTTAAATTAAATTTACTTTAATTTAATAATACCAGTAACAAAAAAAAAAACTGAAAGGCACGCAATATAACTAAAGCAAGGAAAGCTTTAGTAGAGTGTTGCCGACTGTAAGATACCAGATACCCAAAAGCATTGTGAGTAAAATCATGGCACATCGGCACTTCACTTACTAATTATGATCTAATTTATGAAAAACTTAAATTAAACAAGAATAAAATTTTGACAATTGAAGCAATTGAATTGCTAGGAACACGCTAAGCAACACCAATTGGTGCTACCAACACAAATTTAGGTGTTGCTGAAGCTTAGCACACAAATAAACTATTTTTTAATAACTCCCGCTTATGATCCGAAGAAAAAAAAAGAATTTTGCAACACACTTGGACAAATGTTTATCTTTTAAGTATATTCTATATATCCTTTCGTGATCTAAAGCGAGTGAAATCAGATGATAAACATGGGAGTTATTAAACAAGTTTCCTTGTATGCTGAGCTTCAGCTACATCTACATTTCTGTTGGTAGCACCAACACCTGTTACTTACATTCTCGGTTGGAACAAAATATAATTAACTATATTCTATGGGTACCAGAAACAGGCTGAAATGGCAACCGACATTCTTAAGCCCCCACTTCATAAAACGGTAGAGATAGGAAATGAAAACAATTTTAAATTTTATTCTTTTAAATACTTTATTATAAAACTAAGCGAAATTCAAATCGGGTCTTTGTATTTTTTACAGAAAAATTATTCATATACCAATCAAGTTTAAATGTTAATCATAAAATTCAAGAAGTGTATACAGAATATCTATGATTTTGATTCATATGCTTAATTACAATAAATAAGAATAACGACAATTAGAAATGAAGATTTCACGTTATATGCATATCTCATGTAGTATGTATATAGTAAGTATATAATAAAATGTACTTATGTTAGTGTGTTGCGTGATTATGGGTATTTTTGTATATAATTTTAGGTACATTGGATACGTCGTTAGGTATTCTATGTGGGGTTGGGGCTGGGGGCGTGTGGAATAGATAGTACATAGAAACTTCAGAATTAGAAGACACCGAATGCCCGGGCGTAAAACGTCAGCATTGGCTTGAAAATTAATGTACAACTTTTCATTTGTCTGTAGATATCTATATAGGCAATATACACTTTCAAAATTTTAACAACGTTCATAGAACTCTTTTTTTTTTTTAATTTTTGTCCTATATAATTTTCAAACACACAATAAATAGTAATTGCATTTTGAAATTTGACTTTGACTGTAGAGAGCTTGAATTTAACGTCGGATTTTCAAACATGTAGAATATATCGTATATAAAAACGTTAAAATCGGAGTCAAAAAGCAATGCAAAGACATTCAAAAAATTTCGTACTTATAATGAAGCGATTAATTAACACTAATCTGAAACGTTTGCATTTGACTTTGTTCTCAACATGGATATATCTATGTACTGTATATGCATATGTGAACATACGAATTACGCGTCTGGAGTTAGTATCTATATATTACTAGTACAACAACAACAATCAATTTGTTGCAATAGCAACAAGAACAAGAACAACAACATTCCCCAGCTTATTCCAAATCATCAAGTGCTCCTAGACGCAGCTGAACTTGAACTCGTCGCTGGAGTAGCAGTTCTGGCAGTGCAGCTTGTGGTTCCGCACCCGGACGTCGGTTCCGTTGAGGCCATCGCCCAGCTGGACATGGCAGACGCAGCACTTGAAGCAGTTGATGTGGTAGAACAGCAGCAGCGACTCGATGATCATGGCAGCACCGCGACCTGTCAAAATTATAGCTCCGCGTTAGTCAAAGGTATTATTTAAAACTCTGTACTAGTTAAGGTGGATCGATTTGTTCGGAGTTCCAAGTAAATAATAATAATCTCTTCCAAATGTTACTAAATGTTTATATTTGGAAAATGTCCAACACTTGATTAAAGAGCTTAATAAATTTATTGAACAATAAGGTCTATTCTTGATTGTAAATACATATTATAAGACTGAAATTTCTTTAAATAAATTCGAACAACAAATCGATCCACCACAATTAATATATACCTTAATTCTTAAAATTTGGCATTGTTATAAGTACTCATTTATGTTTATCAAGTCTTTGTTAATTATAAGTATTCTTTTAATATTTAGTAGTTTAAAAATTGGTTAATCACACCCAAACAATATATTTGAGCGCTTTGTGCACTTGTCGACAATTGTCGTGGGTGCAGCCCAGATCTGTCACAGACATATGAGTATGGAGAGAGAAATATAGGAGCTTTATATTTGAAGAATTCATAAGTAAGAGGGAGAGACGAGAGCGTTTTAATGATCAACACTTGAGATCCCAAATTATGAGGCTAGTGAGTCTGAGTGTGTGTTATTCTTGTGATTCACGCCGTGACAAACAAGCCTAGAAAATGTTACCAAGAATGCAGGATGAAAGTTAGGGGGACTGGAGATAGAAGAATAACCACAACACTCACAACCAACGTAGTAGCAAAGTTTACCTAGTTCGTCCCCGCAATGGGAGCACTTCTTTTTGCCACTGACGCTGAGCACCTTCTCCTGGCTGCCATTGTTGTTGCTGCTACTGCTGATGCCGGTCTTCTGCTGCTGCTGCTGCTGCGGTTGCTGCGATTGCTGCTGATAGCCATTGTTGGTATTGCCATTGATCTGGCTGTAGTTGCCGTTCCCGTCGAATCTATTGTGAAGGAAATCAAAATTGTATTACTTGTAGTTACTCATATTATTTGTATTGCCTCACCGTTTGCGTTCGCCGATGCCCTTGCTCTGAACACGCTCCGTCAGCGTCTGGATGATGGAGTCGGGCAGCGGCTTTCCGTTCGACTTGCTGGCCGGCACCGATCGCCGGTTAAGCTGATCGATGCGTCGCTGCTCCGCCTCCTGCAGGAGCCAGTGGTTGTTGTTATAGACGGCTCCGCCGTAGTCCGGCATTGACTTACGCTTCAGCTGCTGGGCGGAGAGCCAGGCCGGATCGTTGGCCAGGTTGCTGTCGTAGCTCTTGCGCTGCTGCACCTGCACCCACCCGTCTGTGTATTTGGGCTTGGGCGTGGCACTCAGGGCGAGCAATGTGTTCCGCGACATATTGCTCAGGTTCTGGGCCGACTGGTGGTGGTAAGCAGCCGCCGCTGAGGCCTGAACGGGATATCCGGGGCCGGAGAGTCTCGTGCCCATTGGAGCCCCAGCGATCTTAACCAGGGAACCGCCATAGGGAACTGGCGGTTGTCGCTGCCTCGTACTAACCGCATAGTCGGGCTCCAGGCCGTGACCATTGGCGGCGGCGATGTGCATTGCTCTTAATGGCTTTGTGGGCGGCGTTGGCGGCAACATAAGGCGGTTGGAGAATTCGTTCAGATCCGACATGGACTTGCGGTAGTCCGTGTCCATCTGGTGGTAAGCATACAGCGCCGCTTTTTGCTGCTGGTGCTGCTGCTGTTGCTGCTGCTGTGGCACGTTGGCATAGATCTGCTGCGGATGCGGCGGGTGCAGTGGCTGCTGGTGGTGCTGCGGCGGCGGCGGCTGGAAGGCGCTCAGCATCCCATTGCCGATACCCAAGCCATGGTGCAGATCCTGCAGTGATCGACGGTTGTTCGACATCAGCATCTTCGCCCCGTGCTGCAGCTCCCTGCGCGCCAGGTTCTCGCGCAGCAGAAGATTTTCACGCTGCCGCTTCAGTTCCTCCTGCTGTGGTGTAGAGACATATATTATGGTAATCGAAGCCAAACCTTGTACTCACCGAAAAGTGCAGAAGTTCTCGCTCCACGCGCAACACCTCGCCCTGCTCCCGTATCTTCTCCTCGATGGACTGCATCTTTGCATTGGCCGTCGCGGTGGCTTCGCTCAGCGATTGAGTGGCCGCCGCTGCCGCCGTTGCCGACTCTGTCCAGGACTCGGCCGAGTTGCCCTTGACCGTCTGGAGCAGAGGTGTCTGTGCAGCCAGCAGTAGGTTCTCGTTCTGGTAGATCACCTCGCCCAAGTGCGTGGTAGCCGGCGGCGGAGGCAGCGGTGGAGGCGTGGCCTCCGACTGCGTATCGTTCTCCTCCGAGGAGTTGGTGTAGTGCTCGCTGCTCTGGCGTGAGTGGTTCTCCGAAACGCCAGAATCGCGACTGTCACCTGGAGGGGAATAGTGTGGAAAACGTTGGGATTAGGACGCTCAATAATGGAAGCAACCATGTTAATGCAAACCTAAGACATCCTTATCTCTAAAAAAAAACAAATGCATTTTTCAGGACTGCATTTTCACAAGACTCACCGAAACTCTTACTCCTAAAAATTGTATATTTAACTAAGAAATTAACTAAGAATAATAAAACCACTTTACAAAGTTTTATTTTGGATCGCCCCAGTTTGAAATTACGGTTCGAAACTCGACTTACCATCTGAGGTGAATGGAAGTGCGAGCGAGGCAGTTATAGAAGGTTGCGAATTTATTTATCTAATAACTACCAACTTTATCATTCGATTAACTAAAATTATCTTATCTAAATATATCCCTTTTCCCGAATTCAGGACTATAGCTGTGGGCGTTACCCGATAAATTTTGAAACAAACTTGATCTGCGTGAAGAATTGAACCAAACTTGGTTCTAGTTCAAGCCCTAATCCTGTCTTTGAGATCTGTTGATTCATACGGACAGACGAAAGGATGGTCTGTCCAGGCTAAATCTGCTGACCTGGTGATACTGATGCTTCTGCCTGTTGCAGTATGGGTACTGAGTGTGAAAAGATTTAGAATAAAGTATAGTAGTGTGCATGACAGAGCCCAGGGAAAACTGATTCACTGTAGTGTCATCCGTGCAGCAGTTCAAGCACCCAATGGGGAAGCATCTGAGCCAAAGCTGCGACAGCTCCGTGGGCCACGCACACTAAACGGATTATTTATACTTAACCTCGCGGGGCAGCTGGGGGCCAAGCCCGGGCCCGTTCCCTGCTCCACCTCTGCCCCGTCTGCAATTGTGATTTGCTCTGTCTTTCGTTTTTATGCCCTATTGGCTTTTGGTATCGGTTTTCTACCCATTCGCCCGCTCAATATTGTACTTATAGACCATGGTATTGGACTCACCCGTGTCCGAGCTGTCGCAGAGGCCCGCCTTGATGTACAGCTGCTTCTCCAGACGACGCTCCTCCTGCAGGAGTTGCGCCATATCCGGCGGCGGGGCCACCGTCAGCTCCAGATAACTCTCCATGTCATCGAGGTCGCCGTCGGTCTCAATGCCCAGGAAACTGGACCGCTTGTTGCGCAGCTCCTTCTTGATCCGCTTGGTGGAGTTCATCCGCTTGATGGGCGGCGATGGCTGGGCGGGCTCCAGCAGCTGGCCCTGCAGCTGCCGGCGTGTGCCATTGGATATGGTCTCGTAGGTGTTATCCGACGACCAGGTATCGGTGTTATGTCCCAGACTGCTGCCCAAGCCATCCAGCTCATCGGCGCGGCCGTCGCGCACGGGAACTGGCGGCGGACTCTCGGTGGGCGGCGGCGGGGGCTTCTCCTTGGGCGGCTCCATCAGGCCCATGGGTGGCAGCGCCGATCCCTGACTGATCTCTAGGCCCGAGTAGAAGATCTCGATGTTCTCGTAGACGGGAACGGGTCGCAAATGCTTGGGGGCATCGTAGTAAGGCTCCGTGACCTTGGGCACTTGATAGTAGGGCTCTGCTTCTCCCGCCACCGCCGCCGCTGTTGGTGGCACAATAGTGGCTGTTAGAGCTGCTGGCGGTGCTGTTGCCGTTGCCGTTGCTGCTGCTGATGCTGGGTTGTTCTCGTTCTGATTGCTGTTGTTGCTGTTGGTGTTGCTGCTGGTTTGATTAGTGATTTGATTATTCTCGTTATTGTTGCTGTTGCTGGTTTGCTTATTTGGAATGCTTCTCCTGTGACTCCTCCGCGTGGCCGCCTGGGTCTGTGTGGTTATCGTCATCGTTGCTATCTGTTCATTATCTACTTCGTGCATAGATATAGTCGAGCTGACATTCTCATAGATGGGCTCTCGTTCCCCCTGCTTCTGCTCGTCGGTTTTATTTGGCATATCCCCCCCACCCTCGGTGTGTGTTCCCCCCTGTTCTGGCTCCGTCTCCGGCTCCGGCTGCGGCTCCTGCTCCTGCTCCTGACCGTGCTCCGGCTCCTCCTCCTCGTCGCGATGCTCCTCCTTCACCTCCTCCTGCTTCTCTGCTAGCTGCTGTGCCTTGTCCATTGGCCTGGGTGTCGTCTCGCGATCGATTGCCTCGAGCGCCAATTCAAGAGCTTCGTTGATCTGTGGGGGCGGGATGAGGTGGGCGTGGCATGGCGTGGCATGGCGAGCGAGCGAGAAAGCATCGAAAGCATCGTGCGTAACAGAGAGAGAAAGAGAGAAGAACGCGCATGGATCGCATGAATTTCAGTTAGTTTACACAAGAAAAAGGCTAGCTTGCAAATCAAAGAAAAATCAACTAAAGATAAACAAAATTAAGTTAAACAACGATTTCAACCAAACAATAACTGGGGAAGACGAGAACAGAAACGCAATATAATTGAGTTGCACAGGAAGGGCGGAAAGTTTTACAATCGAATGCAGCTATGGGGGCGATAGCGACTATCTGGAACTATCAGGGATTAGGAATACCTACATACTCAGATATATGTGCAAAAATAAAACAGATAAGCTAAGCTAATTCCCAGCTAAATATAAAATAAATACGTATAAAGATAGGTAAACCCAATCTAATAGGTAACTAACCATTCCTTAAATATTTTTCAATTAATGCCAGGAAATATAATCATATACAGACAGAAATGCTTGGAGCTGATTTCCTTCGGAAGAAGATTGATTTACATGAATTTTTAATTATTCGTGATTAGGTCACAACAGATTCCAGATACCTTTCTTGGAAATTTCATTTGGAATCATGGAAAATAAGTAGTAACTGATCCTGTAGCTGGCATATTTGCTTATTTTGAAACCCCCCATTTATAAGCAACCTCTATAAATCAATAAATACGCAAGACGTTATCAGCACGTTACGGTTCTTATAAGAAGATTCCAGGAAAGACCCTCGAATTCCAGGGGAAGCACTTCATAAAAAAATATAGAGAGTAAAACTGGCCGCTCACCACTGCTTTCCGATCGAAACAATCTAACGAACTGGAGCGCTGCAATCGATTCGCTTTATATCTGTAGATACCAAGGGTCCCGCCGTGCATCCCCCGTTTGCGAATTATTTGCACGATTATACTATTGGTATATTGGGCGCTATAAAGATAGCGCCGTCGGTCCTGTAGGGGAATACTGCCCGGAGTATGCGACCCTCTGAGTTGCTGAGTTGTTCCGAACGAACCGAGCCCGCCGAGGGCTTAAAGTAGACTAAAACGTAGGGGACGTGCGCGGAATCGATCCAGCGATTCGTTTAGATAGGGAAACGGAGGAAATGTACATTTGGGGCGGCAAACTGCGGAGGCAGCACTCCAGGGTCTATGGACACGCGACGGCCCCCCAAAGTATGCAGCGCTGCGCTGAGTCCGAACTTAAGAAACCCCACTAGGCGGATGGTGACTTTTGGCATTTTAAACAGGTGCTAAGTGCTAAGTGGGTAAAACTCGGCTACAACATGCAAAGCAACTTAGAAACTTAGAGCGTAAACCAAACCAAACAAACATGAGCAACGGAACAAACAAAGAACAGATCGAACAGGAACTCAAGAGGCAGGCAACCAGGGGTGAGAGGAGAGAGGAGAGATAGAGAGCCGCTTACCTCGGAAATTGTATACTTGCAACAACTTTTGCTGGCAGTAAGCGTGTAAACTATGTAACTGCATTATTAATTAGAGAGATCATATTTACATTATTTAGCCAACAACGAGAGCGCAGGCATGTAAGAGAAATATATGCACACGAGTTATGACAGTGGATGAGTCAGATCAGATCAGATAGCTTATCCTAGGGGGAGAAGTAAAGCCTTAAGTAAGTAGCCACAACCTCTGGCAATAGGTGTTGGGGATTCCAGGAGGGGTAGATAGCCGGGATTGAATATTTAGACATAGGGAGGGCGATCGGTCCTTGGTTTCATCCTTTTCCCTTGGTGACTCTAGCTAAAGGTAAGAACTGGATGTTCCTAGTATCTACATAGCCTGACCAGTCCGATGCGAGAGCTATTCCGGCTGGATCGTACAAATTAATGGGCGTTAGCCTAGTTTTACACTCATGTCTACATGTAGAACGTAAATGTATGTAGACTCGCGTCACCTTCGGGTCAATTAACTCTACATCGCCCGTCAAGCGTTTGCGTCTTGGCTAAGCGTAAGTCTACACAAGCGGTATGTAGAAACTAGAAAGTTCTTCCTTTTCTTGAAATTGCAGCTCCATTTGGTTTCGATTTTAGTTTAGGTTTATTCATAAAATAGCACAACAATAATATCTCATTTGTATTTATATAATATTGGTCCTCAGTTATATATTATTTGGTATGCTTTTGAGGTTTAATTAACTTTTTGTGTATTAGCGCGAGTCAGCTTCGACCTTCATGTGTTCTTTTGTTTTTGTGTGTATGTTCGTGTATAAAATACATAACCATAAAACATATGTTTGACATTTCTCTTTACATAAAATCAAATTTGGTTTTTATACATAAAATTGGGTTTAGTATGGATATAATAATATTAGGATAAAGAAACTGTAAACTGTAGCTTACGTAGCTTGAGCCCATAACAAAATGTTGAACATATATAGAGTAATAGAAACCGATTGCAAAATAAAAACAAAAACCGCGTAAATAAGTATTCTTGTGTAGAAAATAAATTCGATGAAAGTTTTCATTCGTTGTTGTCGATTGCTGTTGTAAAATGTTCAAGTTCGGCTGAATTTTGTGTTTAATTGCGTGTCCCCGAATGTGCCGATCGGATATATCTGATATCAGAGAGCCAGTGGTCGTGGGGGTGTCGTCGGTTCAGTTAGTTCAGCGGAGAGATCACATATCATCACTCCGAGAGAGCAGCCAAGGCCCGCCGATCTTTCAGATCTTGGGTGGATGTGGATGCCTTTCTTCCGATACTTCTAATTCTTCAATGCGGCGGCGCCTGCCGCCTCCAGCTTCATGATCTCGTCGTCCAGCAGGTCGTTGATCTCCTGGGTCAGCGCCTGCTCCGTGGTGTTCTCCAGGATCTCGTCCGTGGTGATCTTCTTGCGAATCTCGATGTTGACGGGCGCCGGAGTCTTTGGGAGTGGCGGGGGTGCCGGCTCGTCCTCCTCCTCGCTGGCCACGTAGAACCTGGAGTTGTCCACCCTGACAAACTCGTCGGCGTTGACCACATCCACCCCACTTTTGGTGCTGGTGAGCACCACCTTCTTCTCGAGGGTCTCGTTCAGCGTGGGATGGGGCTGCGGCTCCTCGTGGTGCCCGAAGTTCCTGCGCAGGAAATCGAATATGTTCTTGGTCTTCTTTTCCTTAGCAGGCGGAGCAGGCTGCGGCTTCGGCGAGCCGGGCGGCGACATCTCCTTCACCTGGATCTCCGTCTCCACCAGGTGGGTGCGAGCAATCAGCGGCTGCTCCACGGCTTCCGATGGCGAGGGCGTTGCAGTCGGTGCGTAGCCCGCTCGGCTGATCGAGTCTGTGCCGGAGGCGGAGATACAGCAGGGCTTGGGTATTGGTATCTTGGATCTGCGACCCAGTAGCGGGGTCGAGGGCTTCGGCTCGGTCGTCTCCGGCAGCGAAGTCTTCATCATTTGACTGCTGGCCAGGCGCTCCTCCGCTATGATCTGCTCGCAAGTGTCCATCAAGGCCTTGGAGTGGGCGGCCCGGGCACTGCCGATCGGGGAGCTGGGACGGTTCGTGATCACGGAATTCTTGCTGGACCTATCACACCGCTTCACCTCCTCCTCGCTGATGTCCTGGAAGCCAGTGGCCGGCACTGGGGACTTCTTCACATCGATGCTGTCGCAGAGGGGCTCCTGAGCCGGTGCCAGACAGTCGAGTAGTCCTGCACACAGGGCGATGTCCTCCTGGCTGGGGATCTCTTCCAGCTGCTGTCGCTCCTCTCTGGCCGCCTGGGACTGCTTGGTGCCATCGCACTTCTGGACCAGGTCTTCGGTGACGTTCTGATAACCTGTGCTGGGCAACGGTGACTTGGTCACATCGATTCTATCACAGGGCGCCTCCTTAACAGCCAGCTGCTCCAGTCTCTCAAGATCCTCTTCTGCAATCTGCAGATCCCTGGGTGCCTCTCTGTCCAGGAACTGCTGGCACAGGGCGATCTCCGCGGAGGGCGAAGTGGGACGCGACGAGGCCAGCTTGAACAGACTGGACTCGTTTGGGGTGCAGGCCTTCAGAGCTGGCATTTCGCACGGCGAGGAGGTGTGCAGGTACAGAGAGTCGTTGGGAGCGAGGGGATCCAGCGACCTGGTGGCTTGGGGAGGATTCCTTCCTTCCTTCCTTGGGGGAGAGTGCACTATGGCCAGCGTCTGACACACCACTGGGGCATAGTCCCCGGAGCTGCGATCCACTACGTCCAGCGAGGACAGATCTATCTGAGCTCGCTTTAGGGGCTTTGGAGAAGCAGGTGGCGTGATCTGGGGAATGCGGCTCCTGGCCAGAGGCTTGGGCGACATGATGGGCGAGACAACTGGTGGGGAATCACCCTGGCTGAAGCAATTGGACAAGGCCTTCACCGTGTTCGGTTTCGGCAGTTCGTCGGGATGCACGATGGTCATGGGAGGCGCACACATCACCACCTCTGGCGGAGGAACTGCCACCTTAGGCTCCTTAGGAGCCGGCTGCTCAAGCTTCACCGCCCTTCTGGGCGGGGCTGGCGGCGTTGGCGGCTTGTCCAGCTGCCGTGAGTTGAATATCTCCACGCGACCATTAATGCTAAATTGCTGAGGCGTGGACCCGGAGCTCGGGGGCGGACTAACAGGATTGATCTGCGCCGCCCTGGGACTCGAGGCTAGTCTCACCGACTTCGGGGACATGGGCGGCTTGCCCAGGGGCCGCGGTATTTGGGTGGGGACCGGGCTCGCGGGTGCGGGTATTGGTTGTGGTGGTGGCTGTGCTTGTGGGGTTGGTATTGATATTGGGGGTGATGCTGCTGGGGGATTGGTTGGCGGTGGCCTGGTAAAGTCAAAGATCTGGGTGAACTGACCGGGCGAAGTGACCGGCTCTCCGACCTCTTTCAGATCGTCGTCGTTTTGAAAGGTTTCCTTGAACATTTTAAGCAAGTTGCGATGATGGACCATTTCATTGGAGGGCTTTCTACGCAAGTTACAATTGGGATTCGGGTTGGGTGTGGGATTGGAAGTGGGAGTTGGAGTGGGAGTGGGAGTGGGACCAGACTTGGACACCGACACCGCTGAAGCAGCTACTACATCATCACAAGGACTTATCTTAGCGGATTCGATAAAATTGTTAGTAGAACTTACACTAAATTCCATGTCCCGCAATGGAGGAGCTGCCGCCGGATTGGCCGCTTGGGCTGGGGCTGAACCAGCTTGCGATGATGACGGTGACGATGACGAAGGCTGGATCGAGGGTCGGGCCGGTGAGGGTGGCAATGGCGATGGATTCAGATCGGTCAGCTCGTCGAACTCCGCCTCGATCTGGTTGACCGCGTTGGCAGCCTCCTCCAACTGACGCTCTTCGAGGGCCAAGGCGGCGATGGCTGCGTTGAGTTGCTGCTGCTGCTGCTGCAACTCCTCACTGGTGTCCTCCTGGATGCCGCTGTCATCGTTGGTGGAAGCCGCTGGCGGCTCCTCTATGATCAGAGCTGGCGGTGCTGCCGTCGGCGGAGAGGCCAAAGTGGTCTGGTGCTGGGCGAGATGTTGCTCCTTCTTCTGCTGCTGTTGCTGATGCTGTTGCTGCTGCTGCTGGCGCATGCGCTCCTCCTCTCCTCTCATGATCTCCAGCTGGCGGGCGTCGATGAGGGCCACCAGCGGCGGCTTCTTCTGCTCTTCTTTGGTAACGGACTGCTGCAGACTGTTCAAACGCTGCTTGAGGGGCGGCACCGGCACATCCACGCTCTTGCTGGAATTGAAGGCGTTGCGCTGCTGCTCCAGACTCTGCATCCGATCCCGAATGCTAGAGATGTCGCCGGAGAGCCGCTTTACCTCCGGCTTGAAGCCGGCTGGGGCCCCGCCGTTGCCGTTGGTCAGGCGATCCCGCAGCACCACTTTGGGAGCGGCGGACGCAGCTCCGTTGGGGCCGCTCGACTTGGCCTGCTCGAAGATCTCCTTGCGCTTCGAGATGTCCACCTTGGGCACATCCACCTTCTGCTTCTCGACGCCCTCCTGCGTGTCGCTGGGCGAGGTCACCTCGAATCCGCTCAGACGGTCCTCGATCTTCGAGCCTCGCCGGGTGGGATATGCGATCGGTTCGCCGTTCACCTTGCCGTTGGCGTTGCCATTGCCATTACTGCTGGCCCGCTGGACCCGCTGCTTGTAGTCCTGGATCGCTCCCTCGTAGGTGTACTCGCACGGATCTGGAGAGCTGGCTGGCGCCGTGCTGGACGATGTGTCGTATCCCGGCGAGGAGATGTACTCCCTTCCCGCCGCCTTGGAGGCGTTCGATGTGCTCGCCTGGCCAATGGCCACTCCGTTGCCGTGGTTGCCATTGCTGCCGTTGCGGTTGATGTGATTCTGCTGCTCGTCCACGTTGCGGGACGCTGCACCCGCAGCTGCAGATCCAGCGGCGCCAATGGCCTTGTCCAGCTCGGCGGCATGGTCACTCTGCGGATGAACCAAAGTATAAGAATAAGATCACAGCTTAATAGGTGTTCAATGGAGGCAATGGAGGAGAAGTGGTAGACAAATTATCCCTAATCTTATTCTGAAATCAACCATGCCAAAAGCTGTTTTGCTGCTGTTTTCTGTCATTTTAATATTAACTATCAAAGAAATTGCATCAGGACGAAGTACTTGACAGGGCAGTTATAAAAAACACTATTTAAAGAAGTCTGTTTCTTGCCAAAACATTATCATGGAAATAAAACAGAAACAGAATCAATTGTTAATTGATACAAGATATCTTTCTGATTCTTACAGAGGTCTATAAAAATAGGATAGCTTCAAATCGCTTAAATAACTTTTGTTAAGTTTCTATTTTAAAGCAACATTCTTTGTTTAACTACAAGATGTTTTGGGACTAATTGCATAAACATATGATAAAATGCTCCTAAATACAGATTTCATTAAAGAAATTCTAAATTAATTATAAATCTTTATTAGACTTGACTTTTTTTTTACCATTTACAACCCTCTGTGTCAGCATTTTTCCCACATTTGGTCCGAATGATTTGGCCTTTCTCAGGCTTTGTCTGCCCCCGTTTAACTTTCATTTTCCGCCAGTTAATTTCCCTTTCTTGCCGCCACTTGACTTAGATTCTTCCCAGTCTCCCGACACCACATCCCGTGGCTAGGGGTCCCGTGATGCCGCGAACTAACATAAATTTTCCACATTTTGTGGCCTGGCGACAAGCGCGTCTAATTGCTCAATCTTTCGCTCAATTTCAATTTCAATCCCAATCTCCGGTCCCCGCCGCTCATTGTTTATTGTTTATGATTATGATTTTATTGTGGCGGTGCTGGAGCGCGCATTCGATTAATAAACCATTTGTGTTTATTAGCCCGCGTCGCATCGCTGGCAAACAACACTTTGAACACTTTCCAACGAGGCTGCCTTGCACTGGCCAATTGAAAGCTCGGCTTCGGCTTTGGATTTAGCGGGGAAACGATCGTAAATTAGATTTAATTGTTAATTTGATGTAATTGCTCAAAAGCGTCGTGACAAGCGCACTCACTTGGCAGAAAAAAGAAGCAACAAAATGACTAAGAAATGGACTGCGAGTGGAAACTGTGCTAATGATCACGGGTGTTACGTTGACCCCCATTCCGCGGGACTAAGCTCGTACTCACCATAACACTATTATTGTCGTAATCCTCGGACAGACTGCTCTTGCCGCTGGCACTGCTCGTTCCGATGCCCAGATCGCTCAGGTCATTGGTTTCGTCCTCGTTGTAAACGGCCAAGGAAGCCAGCTTGGCACGGCCCCGAGGTCCGCCCCTCTCGGCCCTGTAATAGGATGCATTAGATTAATTGTTTAAATATATTTCCTTATGGGGAAAGTCAGCGAAATCATTGCCAGTGATGAAGATTTGCTGATAAATCAGATGTGTGCCTTTAAAGCCAGCATGTAATATGATATCAGGACCTTCGTTTGACTGACAATAGTTGCAGTGACTCCCTATTAAGGATACAGCTTTCGTGAGATATATTTTTTAGCGGCGCAGCTCGGACAAATTGGGGAATGGTACTTGCCTCTCCTCCATCATTTCGGTGAATGTCTTCGATTTCCGCCGCATGCGATCATGCTCCTCCAGCTCGAGCTTCTTCGTCTCCACCACACGATCGATGATGTGCTCGACACGTTTTCGCCTTGACGATTTCCAATTGTCAAGGTTCTGTTTTTGTGTGTTTGCCGTTTGTAAGGCATTAGTTGGGGTTTGTCGCCGGTCCGTTCGGATGGCATTGTGGGCCGTGTTTTGTTTTGGGGCAGAAAGAAGGTAGCGAAAGTTAGTATAGAAAACACAAATGGGCAGAGGCAGAGCCAGAGGCAGACGTGTAAGTGTAAAGATTGTCGCCGTATTATTCGCATTGTGGAAGTGGAGAGCAAAAGTTTCTTTTGATGGCAATTAAAAACTTTTGAAGCGGCTGCGGATGCGGCCCTACGTGACAAAGGTGAAATGTACCCGCGGCGCGTGAACTTCGCTCGGTTCCGAGTTCCGACTGCCACGACTGCTAGACTTCCACCGAGAACTTCGATAATATTTTGAGTGACTCAGAGAGATGTGCGATAGTTGAGATTGAAACGGGAGGTTTTGCCATTATCTATGGAGAATTCTTCAGATAAGTCATTAAGAAACTCTAGAGACCCTATATCTGGTGCGTATTTATTTGATGATTAATCATATCGGTGTTCTTTTATTTCCTCCTTTGCCCAACAGTTATGCGAGCTTCCGGTGGCCACCTTCGTTGTTTTATCGATCTGCAGTTCTGAATAAAAATTTCCTCTTCCCCATTCGGTGATTAAAAAGTTTCGCACTGGGGGCCAAAAGAGAAGAAAAGCCATTTACGCATTTTAAGGCCATGAAACCGACATTTTCGACTTCCCTTCCCATCATAAAGGCACTCAGTAGCCCAGTTCGAAGACGCTCTGCGCATTTTAAGAGGCTTTCTGTTCGACACTTTGTGTTGGCTTTGTTTTTGGCACAAAGTTATGTCTGGGAACCTATGAAATTTCGATAGACATTGGTCAATCGACCAGGGCCACTTCAAATGCAGCGACTGCATCGCCATTGCTGATTAGGTAATGCGTTGGGAGGTACAGTCACGTCAAAGGCAGCATTTCGCCGGGGTTATGGCATACAAATTTGCATGTAACACACAGCACACAGCACACAGCACAAATAGAAGCGGGAAAAAACTATCAACAAAATGTAATAGTTGTGATTATGCAATGCAATATCTGCTTGTCCGCTGACGGAGCGACGTGCACTGGAAACTGGAGCGACCACAACGAGCCATGTGCCATGTGCCATGCCCAAGTGGTTTCGCTTTAGTTTTGTCCGCGGCGATAACTTTCCAGAGGCCAGCGAAAACAAAGCAGGAACGGAAGGCGGCCAGCTCTTACCCTCTTAGATCCCACTATTCCCAATTACTATGGTGATCAAATGTTATCTAACCCACAACTTGGGGGATTAGGGATAACAGTCATAATAAATGACGATTATTGGCTATCAAGGTTCCAATCTTCAATTTATATAAACAAAACTATATCTCCTAGTATCACATAAAGTATATGTGCTCTTTAACGGACTAACTAAGATCAGCCTGTGAGCTATATACGAGATAACTCGATCACAATGATAATTAATGTAGGGTATGCAAATACCCCTACCAGCAATTTAGAAATTTGTCACGACTCTGCGATCGAGTGGGCGTTTCTCCCGGTTCGGTGAGATATATGATCCGGACTTACGTTCTGCCACTCCTCGGGCTCCTCCTTCTTCACCTCCTTCAACTTCTTGACCTCCTCGGCCTTCTTCAGCTGCTGCTGAGCGGTCTGGTATAGGTTGCAGGGCTTGATCTGGACGAACTGCATCGGATTCTTCGACGGGGCTGGCGGCGTGGGACGCGTCACTCGCGCCTTGGCCACGTACGATGTGGGGTCTGGCGAGGTTGCGGTCTGCAATTAACGATAAATGCAATAAAATGTGTAATTAGCATGAATTGCTTTCGATTGAATGGAGTTGCCTGGACAGGAGGGGAGAGCGCGAGAAAGGGCGACCCAAGATCGAGATCGAGAGTCAAATGCATATGTCAGCAGTCCGATGTCCAGGGTGTGGAGTCATTGTTATTGCCGCCATATGGACCCTGTGTGTGGGCAGCCTGTGCCTATATGTGCTCTTAAATCCTATTAAGTATTTCGCTTATTAAGCTGGCAGGCCAACTGCCGTGGCCGTTGCTGTGGCTGTGGCTGCTGCAGCCTTGAACTGCCTTTAATTGCATAAAATATTCAGCGGCGACTTTTATGGAAATTCTGATTGGCTAAATACTCCAGCCAAGGCAGGGGAACCTTGGGTCCTTAAGTGATTTGTTTTGGCGAAGTATTTACAGCTTTCGAAAGTTTCCGTAAGGCCTGGCGATGAGTCAGATTTGTTTACGAGAAGTTAATAAATAACCCAATCTCAAACTGATTTACGGCGCTGTAGACTAATGCCTACACCATTTGAGCTGGCTCGAACCTAGAAGGTTTAGGTGTTCATTCTACCCTGATTCCTACGAGGCGCTTTTATGCTCTTTTCAGTTCTATTACTTTCTGCTTTCTTCTAGCACTTTGCGCTTTTACTTTTCAACTGTTGGCTTTCGAGGTAGCCGTGTGGCCGCATCTCAAGTGCTTTGACCTATGCAGGCACGAGTACGTTTGTAATGCACATGTGTGTATATGTGGCCTATAACTCAGCGAGGCAAAAGTCAAGCGAGGCCTGGCCACCCATCCATGGCCCGTTGTCCGCAAATACTTCCGTCAACAAAACCGTCGGAAGCCAGAACTCAGATGTAGAGCCGGACACCCAAGGTCTGAGAGCTTCTCACGGGGAAAGCGGGCACTCAAAACACTCAGCCAAAAAGTGAAATCTTTGATTTACAATTGGTTTTTTTAAGGTGGATCCATTTGTAAGTTCTACTAGTTCTAAGGTTTGAGTTTATGGCAATTTTATTGGCCTAATTAAACAGGGAAGCTGAAGTTCCTATGGCAGCTATAAGACACAGTCGACCGAATTATAATAAAACAAGTAGAAAAGCTACAATTGAGTGTGAACGACTGTGGGATACCCGGCACCCAAAGCATTGTGAGTGAAATTATAATAAAGGTTGCTGATATGTAAAAAACCCCATATGTTGCGGCTTTAATAGATTGTTAAATTAATTAACCTATGGCCCGTATCAATTTATATAGTAGCTGCATTAGAATATAGACTAACTGCAAAGTTTCTTTCAGGTATATGTCTCCATCACCGCATTGCAATTTTCTGTCTGAGACTATACTAACCTATGCTAGTTATACCCTTTGATCACAATATATATCTTAAATATTTATCGATTCATGTGATCATTTTATACAATTATGTATTTTGGTTAGTGAGTACGCCCTCTGAATTTTAAGAGTTAAAATATATCTCAAATTGAAAAGTTCTTTTTTTCCTCCTGTAGAAACATAGTAGGAATACCATATGAACTTGCAGTGTGAATGGTCTATTATAAAAATAAGTTTAGGATATATCGGTAGTAAATCGATACAAGAGGCCGAAGCTAGATAAATGATTACTCGATAGGCATATTTTGCTGACTTTTTAAATATTTATCTCGCTGCCATTAAACCCCCAGTCGATTTGAAGCGTAGGGCTCAGCTGTTGGCCAGACAGACTCACCGATTTCTTGCCGCAACCATTTGTGTCGCCGCCATTTGTGGAGGTGGCCGATGTGGACATGAGGTCTTCGCTGCCCTCCAGCATGACATCCTGGTCGGTGGCCTCCATTTTGGTGCCGGGTGTTGCTGCAACCTGTCTCTGGACAACTGTCGCCTGGCGCTGGCGCTCTCCGTAGCTTCGCTTTCCGTTGCTTGTTGGTGCTGGTTGTGTGTTTCGGACTGAGATGAGGTGAGAGATGGGCTCTGCTTACATGGCAGCGGACTCCTACGCGGGTTCTTGGCCCCTGGTCACTGGCTCAGCATGTCTCCGGGCTCGAGAATTGGTTCCGACTCAAAAGCGATGCGCCACCACCCACGCACGTCGGGCGGGGGCCACGGAGGTGTCCGATTTCATTAGCTGCAAGATAAGAGAACACCTCATTGAGTACCTCGGACGCATATGATTAAAAAGCTGTTGGAACTTAAGTGCGGATTCGTCTGGGAGCCATTAACCCCGATCCATCCCCGCAGAGCGGTGTGCAGGTGTCAGCGTTTAGCTGAGCCAGTTTCTGGCATTGCAGATCCGTCAAGGATCTGGGGAAAAAGTCTCTGGCATTTCCTCAACTGGCGGCTGAACAATGCTCGAAAAGTACAGCGTGGAGTTCAATTAACATTCATCAAAGTGCATCCATAAGATGCTTTATCTAATTGTGCAACTTGTGTCTGAGTGGCTGTGGCTGTGGCCGTAGCTGAGCTGGGGCTCTGGCTGCCACTTGCCTGGGACCCACACGCTGGTATGCGGGTCAATCTTATAAACTTCTGCCACAGTCATCATCGTCATCGTGCACCAGGCAGCAGGCAACATCTAGCAACCCCATCCCAATCCACAGAGTCATCCGCATCGTTCGTCATGCATCTGTCTGCCTACGACTCTTCCCATTTCGTATGTTTCTCTGTTTTCCTGCCCTCCATTCACTCCATGTGACCCGGTATTTTTTGATCGTTTTGCTACGCTTTTCATTCCCTCCTACTAATTAATAACTATTAAGTATTCCGCCGTGCTTCCCTGGCTTGTAATCGAGCTTGTTTATTAATATTTGTGAATGCCTCGCCGCATGCTCTCCGAGTCTTCCCTGGAAAGTGGGTTCAAAAGGTTGCTGGAAAAGCGGGCTTCTGCCGTTGGGAGGAAAAGCGGTTGGACCTGTATCTGTGGTAATTATGAGGTTAATATGACAGCTGATAAGTATTGGGTATGCCGGTGGCTTCCTGTATTATGGAAAGCGAACAACTAACCGAAACTGAAGCCGATCATCAGCAGGCGAGTCTTGACAATCCTCCATTAGTTGAAAGGTTTTCCTAAAGACTCTGCCATCAACCTAAATTAGCCACAGCTTGTGTCAAGAGTAGAAGTAATGTAGAAGTAGAAGTAATGCCCACTTTAAGGGCAGTTGTTACTTGCTGACATTACCTAACATTATGCATTTCAGCTGGAAGTTACTCTTCAAATTCCGCCATCAATTTGAATTACCAAGCGTTTAGTCTGCAGAGATCATGATCACATATTTACATTTCAGCTGGAATTTACTCTTCAAAGTCCGCCATCAATTTGATTTACCAAGCGTTTAGTCTGCAGAGATCATGATCACCTATTTAGATCCCCTTTTGCACACTGCTTGTCAAATCTGATCAACACGTATGCCAGCGTTTTTCAACACTCCCGCCTGGCGAGTGGAGAAGACAGGCACTCGACATAGAAGACGAGGCACGAGGCACCAGGCTCATCAACGTGGTCTGCGATCTCTGCTGTGAACACTGGCTGTGGTTGATGTTGCCGATTGCTAATTTGCATATAAAGCGCAGCGGACAACAAACAACGCAGGCATTAGATCTAATAGATAACTTCCCCCGAGCGCCAACAGCAATTAAAGCAAAACTTTCAAATTGTAATAATTAACTGCGGGCCCGGAGGTTTTAACCTACTGCAACTGCTGCAATGTCTGTACACGGTGAGAAAATGGTAATAAGCAGGTCTATTCGATAACAAAATCTCTGAATGATAAACTAAGCCTAAATATATAACAATCACTCTAACAACAATAATATTCTGGTAAGTACATCAAGTACTTTTCCCTAAACTAATATTGATTATTATTTAAATGTATTTTAGTGGATATGTTGCATCTGTGTAGGACTTGCACCTTTTTTCGCGTAGTGCTTTCGACTGGGCTAACTACTGCAAAAAACGGCGACAACAAGGCAACAACTTCAATGGATAACTTTAATGACCAGGCCAACGACGTCAGCAGAAATTGCAATAATTTAAATTAAACAGAAAGCCAAAGCTCGGCTTTACCTTTTACATAAAAAGCCCGCCAACTTTCCCAAGCGTGGCTATGCTTGCCCCCAGGTCTCGACGCATTAGCAATAATTATTAAGCGAGCAAATGATAGTTAGATAAAAATGGCTAAGAAAATCGGCGTCGCGGCTTATCTCGGTGGCGCCAATCGAGACCAGACGCGAGCCAAGATCGGGACTCAGAGCCGAGGCGGTAACATTAGATGGATATATCCCCAGCCCCGTTTTGTCGGCTTTCAGCTACAAATTGTATCAAGATGTGTTTCGTATGGGCCCGGGCGCTGAATTAATTGATAAAATGGCGACTATGATGGCGATGTCTCGAGAACCGAAGCGGAGTGAGAGATATGTGTGGGGCAGGGGAATTCTTCGCGCAAATGCCGCGCAATTGTCTCTGCCGTTGACTTTGGGCCTGTGTTTTAGCTAATTAGCAGCAGCAGCGGTTATAGCCACTTCAAAGCGCCGATTGCCGCCATCAAAGAAAGCCCCAAGTCAACGGTCCACACAGAGTTGTGTTTCAGCGGCAAACAAGGGCAAGGCTCTGAGGGATCTTGGCCTGGAAGTATGCATATCTATAAAGAACTGAGTATTAAAAAGTACAAATTGAGTTTTGAAACTATCAGTGATAGCCGCAAAAAGTCGCTGCCATTTTGCTGGCTCTAACGAATATTTGAGTCAATCAAGGTCTTAGTCTTGGATCTCATGGTTCAAATTTACTTAACATAAACTAATTGAAATACTAATAATAATTAGTGGTTCGTCGGGGCTATTCCAAACCTAAAAGTGCTGACAAATATTTATCTATGCTTTAGACTGTTATGAGTCCAGCTTAGTAGAATTCACAGTTCAATCATGGGCCCCATCTCGAGATGGGATCTTGGATCTGGGATCACTCTATCACAACAAGAAGCTTCCTCGCTCATTGTGTTTGCCATTGTCTAATGCGAAAACAAACAGATCTCTGTTGTTTGCAGGAGCCACGATCACTGTGTGTTTGTTACTTAGAAGACGGACCAACAATAAGCAGGCCGTTCTGTAAAAGCAAAATATCTAATTAAATATTTATCAGGGATTTCGATCTAAAGAGGGGCAAACGTATTAACTTATCAGGCGAGTGAAATCTAGATTATGGGGCAGTGTATGCCAGAACAATGGGCCGGGCCTGTGTGTTTTCCGGGCTCCGGAGGGAAAGCAAATAATAACTGAAGGTACTCGTTGTGGCCGCTTAGATAAGCGACTCCACGCTAATGATCTGCTGAGCGGAGCCAGCGCATTAAAATGGAGCCGGCGACACTTTCGAGTAACCGCGATTCGGTAACCGCGGCAAAGTGGAGCAGCTCGAACCGCTGGCCAGCTGGAAAGCGGCATTGTAATAAATGATTAACGTGACTTTAACTTAAAATTGTGTTTCGGCCAGGCTCGCTCGTTGAAAAGTGTGAAAAAGAAAAATCACACTCGAGTGGGTGGAGTGGGTCGGCGCTGGAAAATCACAGAGGATGGCGGATGGCGGATAGTGGGCAGTACTCGGCACTGGGTACTGGGTGGTGGAGACGAGATGGTGTCAAGCTCCGTTAGCTGCCGGCCAGTGACACTAATGACATTCAAATTGTTGCGCCAAAAGAAGCCATAAAAATAAAGCAAGAAAACCCGAAGAAAACAAATCAAAGCGCGACACCGAGAAAGTGCGCACGGCACTGGGGAAAAATCGATCTATAACTTGAAAACTACGTATCTCCAGTGTTCCGACATGCCTTAAAAGATATATCCTAAGACCGCACTTAATAGTGGATGCAATTGGATTAACAAACCTATAACACTTTGGATTATATTACCAAAATAGCTTAGGCATTATCAAATGACCGATCTAACTTGGATCTTGAATCAAGACGATCTAAAATCGCTACGAACTGCCTCCAAAAACACATATTTCCCACTTTCTCTCGGTGTAGGTCCCAGTTCCCGTTCCAATCTGCGTTCCCCGAACCCGAATCCGAGTCGCTATCCGAATCCGAGCTCGAGGCGTGGAATTGAAAGTGTCGCCGTTTGTTTTGTGGTCGCTGATGTGCAGCCATCACTCACGAAGCCGCGTCCACCAATCCGCCTCGCAGCACCACCCTCTCCGGCGGGGCTGTGGGTTGGCTCATAAATCGCGGCGACGGCCGTTCCGTGCGCTTCAATGAATGCTTTTCTTCGTGGCCACAGATACGTGCATCCGCGAGATATCAGGCACATTAGGTGACAGGCCGGGCCAAAACATATGTACACACACTCCAACCACGGGCACTTGAACCCACTTCTCTCGTTTTCACTCGGCCGGGAGTTGTGCAATGCTAGAGGAGGTGTTAATAGAGGCCAATCAAGGGTATTATGAATAAATATGTAGGATTGCTTACACCATCTTTAATCCGTAGGAAAGGCATAGCTTTAAAACCAAATTGTTTCAAAAGTTTCCTTAAGAAGCTCCCTTCATTGGACAATTTTCTTAAGATACCAATGTTATGATTATGCGACCTAATCGCAAAAACCAGTAGATGGGCAGGTCTATATCGACTAGGCTAGATCGTAGTTCACTGTGTTGCAAGCCTCTATTTAAAATGAACAACTTGGTCCTAATAAATTTCAGAGTCCCGCGGCTGCCAAAACAATTACCATTGATTCAAGGTCAAGTCAGTAAATTCCAACATATTTTGCGGCACTGGTGCCACCCTGTGGATATTGAAATCGCACGAACATCACAGGCGAAAAGAAACAGCAAATGATAGGTATCTCTATAGATTCCGTGATAAAATGATTGAAATGTACAAACTGCATATTGGAAATCTATTTCTACCCTTTTGTTGGAGCCCCGACTCTTTTCCTTTTGGCCCACTCATTTCTCGGCTGCATTAATTGAAATATCTTTCAAGCGTGGCCACAAAACAACAAAATGGAAAGCGAAGTGTGAAGTGAAGTCTCGAATGGGTTTCAGTTTGAGTTTGAGTTTGAGTTGGAGTTTTGGTCTTTGTCTCTCGCTGCTGCCAGCCTTTCCAATCACGGCAATGGCAATCTCGGTATGTTGGTGGTATATCATTGTACATAGCTGGGCAATTATCACGCTGCCGCGATCTGAGCGGCGATCTCAGAAACATGCCCAGCGCGAACTGTTCGACAATTGGACACGCAAAATTTTCAGTTCATTAACATTTCACTATCGATAAGGCCGAAATGCACTTTCGCTCCGCCGAGATACAATCAGCGGCAATTGAAAAAACGGTGCGAGTATATTCGTATCTGTATCTGGAAATCGCCATCTGAATCTGAGTTGCTGCGGCAGCGTCGCTTTATGTTAATAATAGTTATTGACTTATCATGGCACATTCTTCTTGAGCTGAGTGGCAATTTGTGGCTGTTTGCCACATGACATGCATGTCTCTATCCCAGCCGCAACACAGGCAAAAATATAACCCACACTGCCCACTTGAGACCCCAGTTGGCAGTTGTAATTTGCAGAGAGATCGTTAAGTGTAGCACGTCGCCATATACATTTTTCTCGCGGTGCAGAAACCACCAACTCTGTCCGGAGGCAGAAAACTTTGCCGAATCAGCAGGAAAATTGCGAAAAATCAAGCAAATGAAAGGAAAACTAACAATGCACAAATGCACAAATGCACAAAGTGCGGCATTTGCATTCTAGCGGCAATTCGATTTCAATTCGGAGCATTTGTATCTGAGCCGCTCAGATAAGTTGCATGTTGGGCCAACTGCCGCAGTTGCCAGCAAATTGTCTTGCCATCTGCGTTGGATTTCCTTGACTGCTTTTATTTTCGGGCTGTGTGTTTACTTTACCTACCAACTGATCTCTGAACCCCGCTCGCTTCATTAGCTTTGAACGGCCCGAAGACAAGACTGGCAGCCCAAGCCCAATGTCAGACAGTCAAATTTCTTCATTAATATTAGCGACTATAAGCGCTCTGGGTTGTTTAATCAATCCCTCGACCCTCGGCACACGCTCACTTTTCTGCCTGACCCATTTCGCGCTCCAGCAGCGGCTGAAAGTTATTTTATTTGCGTTAAAAATGAGTTACATGTTGAAAATTTAAATTCGTACACACCCACCAGAATTCGAGAGCCAGAGCCGCGGGACACGCCCCACAAACCAGCCCCGAAAGAACTTACAGCAGAAAAGGTGGCCCGAGAATATTCCGAGGTTGAAATTAAAATTGCATACATGGATAACACAGTTTGGATTTATAAATCGAGTTTGTTCCAAGGCGTGACAGAATGTTTAATTCGATACGCCAAAGTGAAGAGGCCAAGTGAAAATACATAACTTGCCGAGATAATTGCCACACATTCCTACATTACTTCTAACTTGAAGAGTTCGCGATGGAATTTTGTAAAAAGTTATTAAGGTCCACTGAATAGACTAAGATTCTCAACAGAATAGATCTATTACGCACATTATTTGGCGTTGACAAATCAATAACTTTATATATTGTTAACCCGGTTTATAGATAGATTCACTTTTATTTTTCCAGATTAATTCTTAAGTTTTTATAACAATGTGTTTTCATTCCTTTCAATGATCTTAAAAGTGACCATACTCTCCTAACCTATTTGATCGTTTCACATATTATTGGGATATCGGAAATGGAACATAAATGCAAACAGTCTCACTTTACTAAAATGCTTAATCTCACTGCTAATACACTTAATATACTACTATCTGCTAACAATATAAACGTATTTCTAACATCATTGGTAATTAAACAGGTATTTGGGATATCTTAAAATGAAGCATAGGGTATCAGAATTTCAATATTCTGCCTTCGGTTCCTGCACGTTGGCTTTGATCTCTCGGCAGTGGGCTAAAAGCAAAACAAATTGACGCATGCGTAGGCCCATTTTTCCATTGTTGCTAAGGTTTTGAGGCTAATGTCGTCGTTTGTATGGGACGTTTGTAAGCCCGGTGGCCAAGGCAGCTGCTCCGAGTCGAGTGGCCGCTCCACACCCGATCTAAACAAAACGCGGATGCCTTGCACCACCCCTCCAAATTGCCGGTGGCTCTGCTGCACATGTGCAGAACACATGCACCACACGGCAAGCGAACTAAACTTTATTTTCGTGCGCATCGCTGGCCAGCAACAGAAGCCAACGCATTTTGATTGTTCGGGCCCGTGGTTCCGATGGGGATTCTAAATTGGCTGCGGGGTCTACTGGATGAACTAATTGTTGCGGCCATTCTGATGAGTTGGTTCGGTTTGGTGGTAAAATTAGTTTGGAGATCAGATCTGCCAACTTGGCTGGGCACTAAATGAGTTATTATAAAATATACTCCTTATAAATAAAAGTTATAATGGAATAAGTTCCCCTTTTTTCAGAGCAAACAGCTTGATCTTATGGAGAGTAAACTAGTTTATATTTACTGCTTATTTGATGTTTTCCAACTAAGAAATAGGTCTGAAATTCGATGAGGTTTAGGGGTCGGTCATTACATCGAAATTATTTAACTTCGGAATATTTATTTTCCGACAAATGAGTTTAGTCATTAAAATAGAGATATTAACTAAACGTCGAGTGCGTTTTGGATTTAAATGCCAGTCGCCATCATGAGTCCGAGGCCTAAAGCGGTAGGATTACTCCTGGCTGTTTTCTTTGTCCTCCAGCCCGATTACGTTGTGAGTGATTAAATTGAGTGATTAAAATGAAGAAATAATCGTTTGTAGAACACTTCCAGGTTTAGGTTTACTAACTTGGTTTGCGATTCCGTTAATGAGTCCATGCTTTTGGTAAATACCTGTCGCTTAAGGGCAGTTCGAAGGGGCTTAACTACGCTCAACATTAACACCACCCTACTGAAAACTGTCACCAAATGTCAAGTTGACTTTCAAATTTTCAAGAAGGCCAGTGGATTTAAGCCGTGGCTGTACAAAGGTACCATCGAAGGCTGCCGATTCCTACGAAGACCCTTTAACCCGCCTGTGATACTAGTGTATAATCTATTTAAGTCATTTTCGAACTTAAATAGGCCCTGTCCCTACAACGTAAGTTTAACACATTTTGTAGAACGCATAAAAATAACCAAGTACCTTTTCTGTTCAGGTAATGGATAATGTATACTTAATGGGATTCTATGTCATGGTAGAGCAAATCCCAGTGCCACTTCCCACTGGCGACTACTTAATTTTAATAAAATGGTACATTGACAACGTAATGATCATTTCGACTGGCATATATTTTACGTTCGAAGAGAACTTGGTTGAACAATAAAGAAACACGATTCAGCTTATCTATCCATATTTCATAGTTTCAGAAATACAGGTTCAGGGTACTTTACTCATAATACAAATGTGTACTTAGCTTCTCTCTGTTTTCAGTGCCCACAAATCGAATCGACACGATGAAAACTATACTGAGGCTCTACAACGTCACCTTCCAGGGCTGTCGACTACGCACCAGTTCGTTGTACTCGTTTAGAACCTAGTTAAAAAGTTTTAAAGCTTAAGATATTCCAAGTTCTCAAATCCCATTAAAATAATTGTATCCAGATCCTATCACCACAGAAATACCAATAATTTTCACTGCCACGTTTTTCATTCAAATAAAATTGCTGCTAATAAAGCAAACCAAAAATTAAATCAAGTTTTAAGTAAACCCACAAATTAATATGTACATATTTTTCTTCTTTATCGCCTTAATCCAACCAAATAATTTCCCTTTCCATTACCTACATATATATCAATCTATCTATCGATCAAATAGGCAAATTTTTTCTGAATATCTTTAGCTTTCTTTGATTTCCAAATTGAAAATGCATGTTCTAAGTTTATTATGAATTCGTTAACAGGGTCCAAGATTATTGAAGGCTTCTATATGATGTATTTTTTTAGAGCGATCATTTCCTAATTTTGAAGTAGTATATATTATATGAGAAATAAAATGTATGCCCGCCGATTTATGCGAAGAACTTTAACCCAGTTGCTAAATTAGACTTCAGTCTCTTTCAAGAATTATTAACCATAAGTTTAATTGGTTATTAATTTAATTAATTTGGTTATTAATTTACTCCCAAAATATTAGCGATAATTAAATTTATTCACAGGGCATGTAGGTTCTTAAGGGATTTTATCTCTAGCCCAATCAACTAGCCTGATAATGCATTTCTGTCGGATAAACTGAACGTAAGCGAGACAATTCTCTGTTGGCTAAAATAAACAGATTTCCTTGTTTAGGAAGCGGTAGTATTCAGGTTTACGAACTTTGCCTGCGGGAGCTACAAAGAGTCCTGGTTTGTCTTCCACAACTGTCGCCTGAAGGCCGTGAGCCGGAGCATTGTGGTTCTTAACATGAACGGGACCATTCTACATCCGGCGAACCATATTATAGTGAATTACCAATTCTTAAAGCAAGTGGCTATAAGCCATGGGTAATAGGAGGTGAGTTAACTAGTTTATATCTACTGCTTATTTGGTGTTTTCCAACTAAGAAATAGGACTGAAATTCGGAATAAAACCTTCAATGAGGCTTAGAGGTCGGTCATTAAATCAAAATTACTTAATTTCGGAATATTTATTTTTCGACAAATGAGTTTAGTCATTAAAATAGAGATCTTAACTAAACGTCGAGTGCGTTTTGGATTTAAATGCCAGTCGCCATCATGAGTCCGAGGCCTAAAGCGGTAGGATTACTCCTGGCTGTTTTCTTTGTCCTCCAGCCCGATTACGTTGTGAGTGATTAAATTGAGCTCTTGCCAGAAAGTGAAGAAATAATCGTTTGTAGAACACTTCCAGGTTCAGGTTTACTAACTTGGTTTGCGATTCCGTTAATGAGTCCATGATATTGCTAAATACGTGTCGCTTAAGGGCAGTTCAAAGGGGCTTAACTACGCTGAACATTAACGCCACTCTACTGAAAACTGTCACCAAATGTCAAATTCACTTTCAAATTTTCAAGAAGGCCAGTGGATTTAAGCCGTGGCTGTACAACAGCACCATCGAAGGCTGCCGATTCCTACGAAGACCCTTTAACCCGCCTGTGGTACTAGTGTATAATCTATTTAAGCCATTTACGAACTTAATTAGGCCCTGCCCCTACAACGTAAGTTGTACACATTCTGTAGAACGCATAAAAATAACCAAGTACCTTTTCTGTTCAGGTAATGGGTAATGTATACGTAATGGGATTCTATCTCAGGGCAGAGCAAATCCCAGTGCCACTTCCCACTGGCGATTACTTAATTTTAATAAAGTGGTACATTGACAACGTAATCTTTATTTCGACTGGCATATATTTTACGTTCGAAGAGAACTTGGTTGAACAATAAAGAAACACGATTCAGATTATCGATCCATATTTCATAGTTTCAGAAATACAGGTACAGGGTACTTTACTCATAATACAAATGTGTACTTAGCATCTCTCTGTTTTCAGTGCCCACTAATCGAATCGACACGATGAAAACTATACTGAGACTCTACAACGTCACCATCGAGGGCTGTAGACTACGCACCAGTTCGTTGTACTCGTTTAGAACCTAGTTTAAAAATTTTAAAGCTTAAGATATTCCAAGTTCTCAAATCCCATTAAAATAATTGTATCCAGATCCTATCACCACAGAAATACCAATAATTTTTACTGCCACGTTTTTCATTCAAATAAAATTGCTGCTAATAAAGCAAACCAAAAATTAAATCAAGTTTTAAGTAAACCCACAAATTAATATGTACATATTTTTCTTCTTTATCGCCTTAATCCAACCAAATAATTTCCTTTCCATTATCTACATATATATCATTCTATCTATCGATCAAATAGGCAAATTTTTTCTGAATATCTTTAGCTTTTAGTATTTACAAATAAATCGTATCTTTTGATTTCCAAATTGAAAATGCATGTACTAAGCTTAATACGAATTCGTTTACAGGGTCCAAGATTCTTGAAGGCTTCTATCTGATGCATTTTTTTAGAGCAAACATTTTATTTGTAATTTTTAAACGAATGCGATCACTTCCTAATTTTGAAGTAGTATATATTATATGAACATTATAATGTAATTATATTTGAAACTACAAAGCAAGCATCCATTAAATTTCTCAACAATTAAAAGGTTCGGGCTGATTTAATGCTCATCGAAAATAAAATGTATGACCGTCGATTTATGCGGAAGAACTATAACACAGTTGCTAAATAAGTCTTCAGTCTCTTTCAAAAATTATTAACCATAAGTGTCCTTATTGGAATTTTGTTATTAGTTTACTCCCAAAATATTAGCGATAATTAAATTTATTCACAGGGCATGTAGGTTCTTAAGGAATTTTATCTCTAGCCCAATCAACTAGCCTGTTAATGCAGATCATACTTCTAAGGAAAGTTATAAAACTTATTTCAATGGTTTCGCATGCGACAACTACATTGAATACTAATTCTTCTTGACTTATATCTATATTACGGAAGAGAGTATATATGTTATATTATATTTCCGAATTGGAAGTATGCACTGAGAGATATGTGCAGTAATTACAGATGAGGGACAATTTTGTAGGAGTTGTTTACAGTTTAATTGTTTGCTCTTTAGCTAATAAGGCATTTTTGGCTTATTATATAAACCATAAGCACTTAAATGAAATTTAAAATATTCATCTGGATTTTAGATGTGACCGATTTGCTTGATATTATAAAAATGCACCTTTCATTGGACTCGGCGAGGTCAGACCAATGATTCTGAGTTTATTTTTCAAACGATGCGGTTCGCATTTATTTTGAGTATTGCCATAGGCGCATTTCTATCGGATAAACTGAACGTAAGAGAGACAATTCTTAGTTGGCTGAAATAAACTGATTTTCATATTTAGGAAGCGGTAGTATTCAGGTTTACGAACTTTGCCTGCGAGAGCTACAATGAGTCCTGGTTTGTCTTCCACAACTGTCGCCTGAAGGCCGTGAGCCGGAGCATTGTGGTTTTTAACATGAACGGGACCATTCTGCATCCGGCGAACCATATTATAATGAATTACCAATTCCTTAAAAAAGCAAGTGGCTATAAGCCATGGGTAATAGCAGGCTCATTGGATGCATGTCGTTTCACTCGTAAGCAGTACGATCCAGCAGCAATCATGATCTATAATCTTTTTAAGCAGTTTTCCAACATCAACCATACTTGTCCCTATATGGTAAGGCCTTTTCCCTGTTCTTAGCTATACAAACAATTAATGCAATCAATATTTTTCTTCGGACAGGGGCCACAGATCTTGAAGGATTTTTATCTCAGACCCGAGTATCTGATTCTTCCCTTTCCAACTGGCGATTATATGCTGGCTCTTCGATGGTACTTCGACAAAAAACTACAATTTGATACAAACGCAAGCTTTGTCTTTACAGAGGATCTTGTTAAAGGTAAATCCCAAGGGGCTTGAGCCACAGCACCTTTAATGAAAGACAAATATATGAGTGTAATATGATGATAAATAACTTTTTGTACATGTTTTCAATAATTCAAATATTGTATTGCACTACTAATGTTATCTTATGTTATGTTACGTTAAATATGTAATTTGGCTTAAAAAATAAAACAACCATTGTCTTATTCATCAGTCCCTAATAATAATTTTTGCAGTGAAAGGAAGTATTTTTAAAAGAGAAATTCGAGTAAAGAGACAACTCGCTAGAGTTTCGAATTGTTTTTAACTTTTTACTTTTAACGAACTTCGTGAAAGCATCAAAAAATCCTGGATTGTGTTTCACAACTGTGAGTCCGAACAAGCTTCTACTCAATATGAACGGAACTCTGCTAAGGTTCTGAAGAGACTACAATAGTCAGGTTTACATTTGTTGAAAATGTATTTAAAAAGAATTATCAAATGCCATATATAAATATTTTTGCATAAAAATATCCTACTGATAAGCGGAAGAAGCTAAAAAATGTCTTGTTTAATTCAAAGAGAAGGACTTGCAGTTAGCCATTACAAATAAATGAAAATTCAGGAAAATATTCCATGCGCACAAATAATATGTCAAATCACCTTTATCACTAAGGACGGCCGTCTACTTAGTGACAATAAGCACCGAAAGTGTGCTCAAGGCGACTACTATATATACCTGCAGAACTGAAAATTAATATATGATAGTCAGATCGTAAAAAGCTATATACCTATATACAATCTATATATCGCTTGAGAAAAAAGTTATGCAGACTTCGATTTCTTTTTAATTAGTTTCCAAAATCTGAGCTGTTAGGGCTTCTTTAGCAAAATTCTCAACATTTTCTATAAACAAAAAAAACTACAATGTTTATTAGTGCTGCAATTGGCACACTTTTTGCTTAGCTTTTGCTTTTAGCTTACCTCGGTAAGAGGTTTTTTGTTTAATTTTGACTTCCTTTGCGCATTATATAATGTATTTAACCTGAGTTTTATCTTATCCCTGAGTCATAGTAATTTTTAAAAATATTAATTTTATCCCTGATTCATAGCTAATTACTTTACTTAAAATTAGAAGAGAATGTTATTTTCTTGTTCTTTTTACTCAAAAAGGCAAGCTACAGGCGAGTGCGCTTTATACCCAGTACCCTGAGCTCGAGTACGAGCGAGGTGGAGATAGAAGATCTTTATTGCGTAACAACTTCCATGTTTATTTTCCGATTTTAGTTAAATTTATAAGAAACTGTTATTTTATTTTACTTTTTACTCAACTATAGAATTGCAAGTATGAAAGATTCAGGTGAGTGTGCTTGATACCTGGTACCCTGAGCTTGAACACGAGTGAGATGGAGATAGAAGACCTTTATTGTCTAATAACTCCCTTGTTATGCGACTTTACTCTAATTTGTCAGAGAATGTTTATTTTTTACTTATCACTGAAATGTTTTCAATATCATCTCATTATCTCATAATTCAACACATTATTTTACCACTCTTACTTGATATATGATATATATTGTTAACCCGTTTTATAACTTGATTCACTTTTATTTCTTCAGATTATTTCTTAAGTTTTTATAATAAGGTCTTTTCACTCTTTTCACTGATCTTAAAGTGACCATCCTTTCTTAGCCTAATTAATCTTAACCTATTGATCGTTTCACACATTACTGGAATTATTGGAAATGGAACATAAATGCAACAATCTTACTTTACTTAAATGCTTATTCTCACTGCTAATACACTAGTACTTAATATACATATCTGCTAACAGCTGTTGGCAGCCGGCATCCCCAGCAAGCTTGCGCAGTTGTCTTAGAGTAGCACTAGCTGGAAACTCTATTTCGTTCGCTTTTAGCCACTCCACAATCTTTGATTTGTCTATTTTCTAATTGGCGTGCCACGTGCCAATTTTCAATTGCAGGAAAAAAAAAATTGTCTGCTCGGATCGCCAGAAATATTTGTGTAGGCGGATGCTTAAGTTGGTCTTTATCCCACTTCTGAAGTTGTTAACCCGTTTTATAACTTGATTCTCTTTTATTTCATCAGATTATTTCTTAAGTTTTTGTAATAAGGTCTTTTCACTCTTTTCACTGATCTTAAAGTGACCATCCTTTCTTAACCTAATTAATCTTACCCTATTGATCGTTTCACACATTACTGGAATTATTGGAAATGGAACATAAATGCAACAGTCTTACTTTACTAAAATGCTTATTCTCACTGCTAATACTTAATATACATATCTGCTAACAGTATATATATTAAATATTTAACTATGCAGAAATTTGAAATCTGTACATCTGTAATTTACTGTTTTCTCTGTATAGTATTTTAAAACAGATGTTTTTCATATTCCAAGCGCACTGCTTAATGGATTCTAATTGAAAAATAATTATATTTTGGAAACATTATTGATTTACGTGTGAGCTGAGTAGTCGTTGAACAGATATCTGGTATTACAATGTGGCCAAGACTAGGGACAGGATTTCTTGGTGTCACATTTTTTGTTGTTAGATTTGAGATAAATTTAAGACTTGCTAAATGAAAACAATATATGAATAGTATTGAGTTAATTTAAATATGGCAGGATGGTGTCGTCTTCAAGTTCACCAACTTTGTCTGCAAAAGCCACAACCAATCGTGGTTTGTGTTCCATAACTGCCGCCTAAAGGCAGTCAGTCGGGAAAGGGTTATCCTTAATATGAATGGAACTGTTCTCCATCCGTCCAATGATAAATTACTTCATATCAGAATTTTTCAAAGGGCGAATGGCTTAAGGCCTTGGCTTCTTGATGCACTATATATGCGAAGAAACAACCATCCATTCCTTAAAATAATCTTAAATCTTTTTCAAGATTTTTCCAACATAAATCACACCAGTCGCTATGTGGTGAGTATTGCAATGGATTGGCCATTGGCATTATATATGTATTTACCCTTACAGGGTCTGCCAGAAGTCAACAACTTTTATTTGAGACCCGAATTATTGCTATTGCCCGATCCATCTGTCCAGTATTTGTTATCTATGCAGTGGTACTTCGACAAAAAGTCCCAGTTCAATTCGAATGTTACTTTTATCTTTAAGAAAGGCCTCCTTAAAAGACATAAGAACTAAAACCCTTCTATTACTAAAGAAGAACTACGAATTCAAACTTAAAAGTTCGTTTAATATTACATTTTAGTCTAACTAAAAATCATAAGGTATCCAAAATGTCTGTTGTATATATTTTATGACGGATGTTGTTAGTATTTTTCAGATTGTTTTTATACCGAAAGACCGCTTGTAATTCATTTAGCGGCGGAAGTCGTTGACCACTTTTTCCGACACAAAAAACCTCAAGAGAGATGAAGTAATAATGTTGCCACGAACACTTTGAGTTTCGATACAACTGAGATGATAGAGGGGAGTTCCAATTAAAAAGTTTTGCGTAACAGCACCACAAAATTATTTGTAACTTACCAGTTTCTAGTCTAATTATTGTCTCGGGGTTTCAAAAAGATCTGAAAGAAAGCAAAAAATCAAATTTTAGTATGCTAAAAATTAGTATTCTAAACAACTACGAGTGCGAGTAGGTCTAACTACTTATGTTGTAAGGAATTTTCAGGGACTGCTTCTTAAAACGAGCCCTCTTGGCCCGCCTAAAGAGGCTCTAATGAAACGGCCATTGACAGTAAAACACCAACATAAACAACCACACGAAAACCAACCACAAAAGATAAACAAAACTTAACTGCTCGCCCCAAAAGAATACAGCCGACTTATGAGGCAAGCTACCAATTTTAGGCATATGAAATCGACATGGGAGAAGAGGCTCAGAGCGAGGATGGTAAAAAGAACAAGAATCCAACGAGCGGCCAGTTACAGATTCAGATTTAGATACAAATACATTTGAGTGATCTCTTTGGCTTCTAACGCAAGCGAGAATTCTCGAGGTCGGCCACTTTTGTTATGAGACACCGCACTGCCCGCCTCTGCCCCTGCCCCTGCCACATGTTCACTGAGAAAAATAAGATGAATAAGTCAATTGTAAAATAAAATATGTTTTTAGTCGAAAACCAGCAAGCAGGCTTGTAAAAAAAGTATCTCTCAGAACTAGATACCTTGTGTTTGAGCAGTTTCTCTTCTCTGACTTATCACAGAACACAAATATTGACATTACTATTATTATTTTAAAATATCAGTATCAGAAACAGGAATGTACCTAATTATTCTGAAATCCTTCTCCCTGTGTAGGCCGTTCACGTACAGATATAACATATCTGCACTCTCTATTCTCGGCCACTCTTGACCAACATACACTCTCATCTAAGAGCCGGCTCTGTCCGGTTCTTGCTTTTTGCCAGAGCTGCTGGCGTTGCATTTGTAACTTTGTTGATGTGGATGTGGCTGCTGCTGCCGTGTGGTTTTTACTTAATTTACTTTACTGTTATGTTTTTGCTTTCCGCTTGTTAGGCAGGCCAGGCAATAGCAATAGCAATCCAAGCAATCCAAGACGGGCTCACCGCTAGTGTGAGTGTGTATCCGCCAGATACTTTCCGGCTGGTTCTGTCGTCATACACTTGACATTTCTTGGGTGTGCAACAGCTGGCGTGGGCCGAACTCCGTTTCATAACCAATCCATTAATAATAAGAAACACAAATATAAAATAAAGGCAGAGGCAGATCGAAATGCCAAAGGTTAATGCCAACTCGGTTGCTACAAAAGCGAATCTGTCCAGTTCTCCACGTACTTCGTGCCATTACCACACACACCATTTTTGTTATGGTCAAAATGTTGTAATTTGTTCGGATCCACGATTATGCAATCCCACTTTGTGGCGCGCTTCAGTGCGGCCATTATCAACGCCATAAACAATTAGTGCAAGCTCAAATCAATACCGATTTCAGTTTACCTTTATTCGGGCGTCGGTTTATGGCTCTGATTTTTATTGGAGAGTCTCAGATAGAAGTTAACGATCCGCCCATAAACAAAGAAGACGCTTTGTGTCCCATTGACACAGTTTGCAATTTATGAAGTTTTATAGCTCTCCTGGTCCCATATTCCATATAAGCGCCTGCCATTGGGCCGACTCCAGGCTGACCTCCCGATAGAGGCCTCGGCGAAGTGGAGTGCCGGTGACCCAAATACGCGTAAGCCTTTGAAATGGCCAATAAAGTGGCCATGATGAGGCAAAGGAGATGCGAATTATGGATGCGTATGAGTAAAACTGCAACATCAACGCGGGAAATGCACAGACGCCTGAAAACTCATTTGCGCTATTGATTTTTTTGTCAGGAAAAGAGGAGAAAAGATATATTAAAAGTTTATCAAAATAAAGTCATCGTAAAACAGATTTTGAATAAATAAACTAGCATAGATCAGAACTGCAACTTAAGGGTATAAAACTAACTCAAATCACAAATCGAGCATCAAACTCTCAACAATATTTGACAGGGTTAACACCCTCTTGAGTCTAGTAGGGTGCCTTGGTTGTGATTCACTCCACCAGCTTTTGCTGGCTTAAAGACTAGCATTTATGGCACGCAATGGAGGGTAAGCCGATGCTTTTGACAACTTTAATATGGTTGCGGGCTGGGGAGATCGCTGTTTACTCTGGAGGGAAGGAAACGGGAACGGGGCTCTGAAGGAGGGTCCAAAGCAAACTCCACTGGGGACCTGAGACAAAAGGCGTGAAGTCTAAACCGATGATAAGTGCCTATAATGTCTATGAATATCCGGCTGCAGGCAGGCACCACGAGGAGACCACAGCGCAAAGTAGTAGACAAACAATGTCAGCCAAAGGATCCGCTCATGCAGGGGGAGCCCAGAGAGGATTGCCGGGAATAAGCGGCCTGTGGAAGCGAAAAGGGTAAGGAACCATAATGACAACATGACATGCAAAGTTTTGTCAAAGCCCAGACAGCAAACAATGTTCGAGTTGTTGGACGAGGACGAGGATGAGGATGGCGGTGATGATGAAGATGAGGATGAGCCTTCGCACTCGCAGACATAAGTAGCCAAGGCGGCTGGATGCGGGCCTTAATCAACCCAGGGAGTGGGGGCGGTGTTTCCAGATTCTTTGTTTTTTTTATACATTTTCTACATTTTTTGTTTAGCACGTTATATGAATAACTAATTGAGAGAGTACACCACAACACGTACGAGGAACACCAGAGGCAGGAATGTGGGCATGCACTGAACTAAATATACCCAAGCTTTGAGCTTTTAAGTGAATATTTACAGGAACAATAACACTTACATAATCAACTAAAGGTGAACTTTAAAAAGAAAATACATTTAAATACACAACATTGTTAAAAGGTTTTCTTCTGCGCTAACCAATAACATATAAACTATAAAATATACTTTAAAAATATATATAATAATATATAGAGCAAAGAGCTTCTCCCGGTGCAGGGCCTCCATTAGATACATTTGTGCGACTGGAGCAGCTTCCACCTAGGGGGGTGCTGGGGGAATAAGGCCTGTTGAGGGCGGGCGTATGTTCCAGAGCCGCCAAACCATGACTGGGCATAACCACCGGCAAGAGCCAGCCAGCCAGCCACTGCCAACTACCAACAAGCATCTGCACCTCGGAGTCCCGGCTCCACGAAGAAGTGGAGTAGGACAGCAGCAGCAGAGGCATCGGGCCAGTTCAGTGCGATCTTCGGCCTAAACTGGTAGCACATTTCCTTCTTTCTTTGTCGCTTTTTCCCCACATCTTTTTTTTGCCAGCCCAGGGCTGAGTCATCCTCAAGTCGGCAGTCGGCAGTCGGCAGTCGGCTGCCTGTGTTTTGCATTAGGCCAAGTTCGATGACTAAGCAGACTTGATTTCTGGTTCTCCCTTCTCGGCGGCGACCGGCATAACTTCAATCTGACCGCATCTCGAGCTTGATTGCCGGCCTGCCAGCCGGAGCAGATGGTGTCATGTCCATGTGGTCATGGTTATCCGAAAGGGTGCGTGTGTGCGGCGCACTTGAACTTGCGCGGAGGCACAGCAAAGCTCTTGGGTCAGTGAATTCAAAGTCGAGCTTAGCCAGGGAGAGCCAAGAATTTCAAGGGATAAGCCAGTGGGTTCAGAAATCCTCAAAATTTGTGGAAATTTTTAAATGATTGAGGAAATTCCCGTATGCACAAAACAAACAACAATTTCTGGAATACAGAATAGGAACTGTAAGACTTACAACTATAAAGAGTTTTGATTATTCCTTATCTACACACTTTATTATATAATAAAACGTATTTATTTACCCTTGAGCAAAGGCAATAAAGAAGCCTTGAAGCCAGCTTTTAGTTGGAAGAGTTTCTGTTGCACAACTGTGAACTGACGTTTAAGCAAGAATTCCCATTTGAAACCCACGACTTGTTAAACACATTTAGTTCTGGCTTCACGTTGAAATTAAGCACCATTTAATGCAATTTTCTGCTTTCTATAATTGCCTCTAAGCTCGTTTTTCAATACCCTGGCTGGCCGGAACCAATTAAAGCCAAGTCACAAACAGTTGCCCCAGCCTGCACTCTTCCCTTTGAAATGGGACTTTTGTGAAAGATTTCAAGCAGGCGAGCCCCATAAAAACTATTTTTATTGCAGTTGCACATTAAATAAGCTCGTTAAAATCAAATGCACTAGTTAAATGTGCAAACAAAAATAGAGGGGGACAGAGCGAGGCACATATGAGAGGAGGCATATAAGAGAGAACAAAGAATTTTTTGTTTCTTGTTTATTTATATACATACTCTTTTTGTTCAAAGCCAATGCTTGCGAAACCGTGACACATGGCGAAGGCCAGGCGATGATTAAATGCAGAAGAGTAGTTTATTTTATGTACGAGAAAACGGCACAAAAGCATGACAAGCCAATGGGAATATTATTGGTGTAGGGCTCTCGGACTCACAGGAACACTGAAGGACAGTAGGGTAGAGACAGTAGAGCAACGTAGGTGCTAAGCTGCCATAATTAAGAAGGTAAGATGGGCTCTGGAAAGTGCAAGCCAAGTGGTTAATGAGAATCGCTCATCAAGGCTGCATCCCGTAGCCCAGTTTGGACTGACTGCTTGGTGCTAACTGCTGGTTAGCTTAATTTCCAGCGATTTCCCCTGCGGATCGACGACTGGCGTTGCCTTATGGCCTATAATTTACGCTCGTTTGCTCAATTCGCCCGGCCACTTCCCCCAGTTCCAGTTTTTCAATTGCAATCGATACTTAGTTTCCATTTCATTCGCATTCAAAGTTCAGCGTCTCCCTCTTCGCACAGACACAGATACGGCTCACTCACACAACTACAAACCGAATTCAATGAGTAGAATCAGCACAATGATCGTGCAAAATTAATTTCCCTTTAAACTACTTTTGAGTGCTGTTGCTGATCTCTAATTCTTGTCTCTGTGCTTATTCCGATTTTGTTTCGGTTTTTTGTACTCTCCACTGAAGTGGAACAGTCTTGTTTCGCTTTTGCGTTTAGTGGGGCGATCGATATTTGCCGGTTTACGGCCTGACTTTTCACTTGCGATCGAAATCGATAAGGATTGATTTATTACAAATAATTTTGTGCTCCGGTGAACGTACGTAAGTGAAGCTGGTGGGTTACTGCATGCTAATACGAGTAGCCAAAAGTTGTATTTGGCTAGAATGCTAGCTTGAAGACTGTGTTGGCTCTTGATAAAGTAATTCTTTTAATGTATTTATATCTACGAAATCAGCGCTAAAATTAATATATATATATATTTATAGGAACACACTATTTCCAAGGCTGGCACAGTTGACTGAACAACTTGAGAAAGGGTTATGGCTAGTAAAGTAAAAGGAAGTTTTCTGTGTGAATGGTGCTCTAAACATTGTTTTTGTTTAGAATATAGGAATACTTATATACAGGCGGACTCTGGTCTTTACTTTCGTAAATATCTGGCGGTTTACTTTAAGCTAATTTATTGCGAATTGAAAAACGCGCATGTTTTTTATTGCGATATGAAAAGTAAATGCCTTTTTCTACATCAAACCGGATCTTATTTGCCAAAGAAAATAAAAATAGTTGAATCATTGGTTTCTTGACGTTAATTTCACATCATCAGTAGATCTACCTAAAATAAATTTTGAAAAAAATCATTTCAAAACTCAAATATTTTTGGTGGAACGAAACAATCTGGTCTAAATCTAACGAAATGGAACAAATTTGATAGGGAACTCTGTTTAGCAACTTCCCACTGCATTCTCCCTCTCTCATTCAATCACAGAACAATCAGAATTACATCAGGTAACTGCAACTTAATGGCTTCATCCAACTCCCTCGCGAGCGTCATGCAAAATACTTGACTCTCATACCTTGAGAGACCCAGCGGAGCATGCAAGTTTAGCCCCAGCCCCCTTCGTCCTCCGTTCTCACGCACTACGCCCCGAAAAGGCGAAGCTTGCAACAATCGCGGCTCCATGTGAACAATCAAGTTACAAAGCTTGTATTGTATCTCGGACTTAATCTATACCTGTTGCCAACCTGCCACGTCGTAGGCAAAAATCTCATAAACGCGGCATGAGTTTGAGGTTACAGTGGGAAAAATTTTAATGCCCCTATGTCTTTATATAAATGATTTCGATACTCTTAATCCTTAAGCGATTAAATAGGATATGATTACGGATATTTATTTGCTTTTAGTATATATAAATTAATAAACTGTAGTTATATATAGTATTTTAATAATACCATTTTAAAACATTCTCCGATTCCAGTGATAAAATTTCGTGTATTGCTGTGTAGATTTTAATTTTCTATATTTTTTCTATTTGTTGTTCGCTGCGGTCGCGTAATCAGGGTGTAACAATTACGCGTTTTGAATTGCGGGCTACACCAGCTCACCGAAAGGCCGGGACGGGGGAGACTCACAGATACAAAGCTACAGAGATACAAAAACATAGAGATACAGAGATACAAAGATACGAATGCAATGCTGGCTTAGAGGCTCTGCCGCGCCCTCTCACGTCTTACGTGTTAGCCGAGCTTTTCTGTTCTCAGCGTATATGCGAAATAGTTTTTGAGCGCTGGAATCGTTGATACACAGGAAAAAATGTACAGCCAATACAATTTGCCAATATGTTTTGGAATATTCCGGCAGTAAGAGTCTCGGTTCAAGCCACAGCGACTAAAAATCTAAGTTTATGCATAGATGTTACCCACTATAAGGGCTCGGATCGAAAATAGGAAATCAATAAATAGATCGTCGTTACCTAATATAATATTTTTCCCGTGCAGGAGGCTAGAGACTGACAATATCTTAGTGCCTATTCCCCATGCATTATGGCTGGCATTTGTGTTGGATTCTTACTTAATTTCAGTTTTGTGGTTACGCTTTGCATTTGATTGCCGGGCTTCATGGTTAATTAAACGTCGGCCTGGCAGCGCCATCAGCTGGCCGTCAATTCGTAATGATTTCACATTGGTTATGTGCTGCAAGGCTTGTAATTTTATGCCAAAAAGCATTATCCAACTGAGCAAAATAAAAACACACGGCCAGAACCAATAAAACAGCCTGGCAGAAAATTCATTTTATTTTAGAATGTACAATTCATATGGCCAAATAATAAATACTGTTCAATCTGGGTGTGCCTCCTAGCGGCCACCCACTAAATTATTGCCCAGCCCAGAAGAATGTTTAAGGAATGTGTGCTTAATGTGTGTACTTACGAGCAAATTGGTCAAATGGCCTTTTAAAATGGCTTTTCAAAATTGATTAACAATTGACTCGAATCGCCGTAAAAGGCCGACTGTGAATGGACTTATTGTGGGGCCGTTAACTTTATAAAGTACTTATATGATTGGAGTACTAATATATATGGAGATTGTCCGATCTGTTTAAACTTATCTGATGGATGGCGAGCAAATGACAGAATCTTGTGAATATTCCCTTATTACTCCATATATTTTTATGCAGTTTAAGGAAAAAATAAAGTCAAAAATGTAAATAACAAGCAAGAAAGGTACAGTCGATGGTGCTAGACTGTGAGATACCCGGTAGCCAGTTAAAAGATAAATGTGATATTCTTCCCCAGACTCTCCGAAACTTTGGTCGGCTTAAGATATAAAAGTTATAACAATAACCCAGAGACTTAAACCTCGGTTTGCAATTCGACTAACCATCTGAGGTGAGTACAAGTGCGACAGAGATGAAGATAGAAGGATGCAACTATATTCTCTAATAGTAGGCATGTTTTCAATCCGATTGCACTAAAATTTTCAGAGTACATCCGGACAAATGTATTTATACTATAGTAATTCCATTTTAATTTAATTCAAGACTATATCTTTGTTAAACATTCTTCATGGTTATAATACCAACCAACGTAAAGAGTAGATCAAAAGGGATCTCTTTTGGGCATTTATTATGCGAAAACGTATTTCCTCAATTAAATCTAAAACACACAAGCCCGCTCTCGAAAGAGAGCAGGCATACAAAGTCATTCCTAACACAACTCTTACAAACAGTAACCAATTGATCAAAGCCCACCAACTCCAATCGAGCAAAAACTCCAAAGCCAAGGAAAAAACACAATATTTCATTGGGGGACTAACCTTGGAGGCAACCCGAAATCATTCTTGTAGACAATCCCACACTGCAGCGAAATCAAAGCGATCGGGGCCCAGAGATGACAACGAATAAGGCAATCATTCATTTAGCTGCCTGCCAAAGTCATTGCTAGACACTACAGATACAAATCTCCCAGCACATACGGATGCTAACGAATCGAATATGCGAAATGCAAAATCCGAAACACAAAGACAAAGACTCGAGGCGCCAAAAAAATGGCAGGCGAGAAATTACAAAAAGCTAACGGAAGAAAAAGCTGGCAGCAAAGTGTTATAAATGAAGGAAATCAAAATATAAAAACTGAAAAAACGCCTACACGATCACCTTTGCAACTGCAAAAGCAGATGCAGATGCAAGCGAATCTATACAGAAAAAAAAGTCCGATCGTTTTTATGATACATATAAAGAACTCACAGACAAAAACCTTATCTGAGTCTAAAAAAAGATAAGAAATAAAGGTGTTTGGCTGATAATATGTAATAGAAGGTATGCATCCCTTCAATAGACAGAAATTTCGCTTAAAGGTCACATAAATAGATCAAATAATAGATAATATATTAAATGATTCCCTTAGGGGATAAGAAGTTCAATTGTATGGGAGATCAGAAAGGTTATCAGTCATATTGCAGATATGGTTTTTTAAACTTATTCTATATAAAGATAGTAGGCTTAAGATATATGAAATGCACTGGTCTTGGTAGAGCAGAATTGTATTTGCATGAATTTAGAACCTTGACTAAAAGATGTTCCCCATGAATGATCTACATTCTTTATATTAATAGAAGGAATGGTACTAATTTAGACTTTTAATAATGTATTAAAATCATGGAATGATTTAATACAAGGAATGAATATAAACTGCTGGCAGTTTCCACTGTGTAAGCATTGATGAAAATATTTCATGAGCAGGAACAGGAGTTGGGTTGGGAAATGGCAGCCCGGCAACCCGGCAGCCCGGCAGCCAGGCATAGATCATTTTCCGAGTTATTTTTAAAGAAAGCACAGAGCAGCCGAAGGCAGAAAGGTGCAGGCAACCCCCACACACTGAGCTAGCATGCCTCTGTCCAGGGCCATTGTATCTGGTGGATGCGTTTAGAATCCATCTAACGCAGCGCGCCTGTTCCGCCCAGCTCCCCATACTCCAGTCCCCTCGTAGGACTGGGCCTCCCTCTGTATGGGCTGGCTGTCATTTTGATTTCGCCCGACATGTGCACTGGCTTTCATCTGGCTGCAGTTCGTGTGCCCTGCGTGCCGTATCCGTGGTATCCGCTGGTATCTTTCGCTGCCCGTGTGGAGTGCGTAGCTGTACACATGTAACTATAACGCTTTGTTGAAAGGCAGACAAGTCTCGGGCTGAACTGAGCTGAACCGAACCGAGTTGGAGGGAGGCGAGGTGAGTTGAGTTGAGTTGTGGCGGCGACTCAACTCGGCTTGCATGTCAAATTAATTTCATTCAATTTAAATGCAATTTGACGCTGTTTCACTCGGTGCACTCACTCAGCTGCCTCTGTGATCTATAAGTATCCGTATCTGGCAGGTATGCATATGCGCCGGCATAGTCCGTATGTACCAAGTACCAAGTATAGTATCTGTATCTGTATCTCTCAGCCGCTGATTCAACGTTAATGATGCAATGCCCCGTGTGAGACGGCAAACTGTGCGTTTTATTTTGATGCCTTTTGATTAACGACCCTTGGCTAACATTTTCGCGCGATTGAGTGGATGTCGGGGACTTTGTTTATTTTCTATATTTGGCCAGCTTACCTGTTGAAATGCCTTGACTGAGTGGGAGATTGGTCGAAGTGTTGTTCGTTGGGATCTGCAAATAGAAGCCGAGGAATGAACAAATGAATTGTTGGTTTCATCACTGAATCACAAGTATTTTTAAAAAATTAATCAGTTGTTAATAGGTTTTATTGTATACACTTTATTTACATATACTAATATAATCAGAGAATACTCTTTCATTGCCCGAATTAATAATAAAATTAATAGGTATATAAAATCTTTAAAAGAATCCCGATCCAAGCCGTGTTTTCTTGCAGTGCACATTGAACTCACAACAAATGATAAAAGGCATTAATACCTTAATGCCCATAATCCTAGCCAGCAGCGATCGATGTAGAAATCAACAATTAACCAAAACAGGCAGCAGTCAGCCACCAATTTGAGCCTTAAGCGCCCATAAAGCCTCAGCCTCAGCCTCTCGCAAGCTCGGGGGAGGCGGTAGGAACATATTAACGCCTCTCCCCGTGGGGCCAGTGGTCATCAGAAGTTCTTCGAGAGCTGACCCACAAAACGTTTACCGCTAAAGACACTCAATAATCATTTAGAGGCAATAAAAGTGCCCAAAGACAAAAAGGCGAAAAGCAAGGCTTGAGTCTTGGCTTTAATTATCAAAGACAAAAAAGGTGTAAGCATCTGAACATTAATGTTGATGACAGAAAAATTGTTGTGTATTTTGTAATGATATTTTGGTTAAATTATCTTGGGAGTCCAACTGGCTGATTTATGAAAGAGACCTACCCAAATTAGTGCTAATGATATTCAAAAAGAGTTCTCTAACCGCTAACCCAACTGTTCCACTTAGAACTGGCCACAACTGGCATTACCTTCCCATTTTGTCATTGTCCAGCTAAGAAAATACGAGGAGAAATTTTGTTTTCCTCTGCCGGCAAATGACCGCTGGCAAAGCCCAGAAAAATCTTCACACTCAGCTGTGAAAACTGAATGTGAAAACTCTACGGTAATTTCTTTGGGGTTAAGATGATCTAACGCCGAGATTTGAAAGCCAGTCGTCGCTGCGATCGTGACCGCAGCTCACAAAACGACTGAGAAAAACACCTGGAGTTACAAAATTTCAAATTTAAGCCCTTGATGCATTAAACACCTATTTGTTTTGACCTTAGGGAACCTCCGAGTTAAGCATTTAATTTTAATTGCTCCTAATACTTCAAAATGCATTCACCAAATTTGCCAAACGCTTTAATTGCTTGTGTTTGCTCTACTTTTTCTCCTCACAAATCATAAGCTAGCCAAAAAATTAAAAACTTTCATCATTTGGCGTGATATAACAACAAAAGCATCGCCGAAATCGTACAATTTATTTCCCTTTACAGCTGCGGCCAGCAAACAAAAAGAAAACACACATATATTATGTCTGAGCACGAAATTTGCAAAACACTCAATCAATTGTCAGCGGGAATGGATCATTAAACTCCGCAAACACATTCGCAAATTTATGCTTCACTTTTTAACAGTTTTGTTTAAGACAAAATTATGCTAATGTGTCGACTTTAATTTCAGAGTTTGTATGACTTTGAGATTTGCATATTTTATGTACCCCTGAATATTTTATCTGTGCAGATTATTTCGCCAACGTTTCAATGCCAGTACACAAATAAATACATCTTATATAATGACAAATATATTTGGCTTGTTCAAGTATTTAAGTGTAATTCTTGGCTGTTTAGAATGATGACGTCTTGACCCTGAAATGAGAAAGTTCTATGGAAATGTGGGCGACATCACATGTCCATTTAGTAAACATATATGCAGAATTTCGTGTTTGGCACATTTGTGTCACATTATCGGTTCGCATTTATTAATAACAAGCCCACGCCCCTTGGCCCTGAACCGAAAGCTTGGCAAATTTGAGAGAAAAACAGACGGGAGAATTTATTTCATTCATTGGCCAAAAAGTAAATATAAAACTGCTCGTATTTTTGCAGCTGGCCTCGACTTCGAATTTTTGGGTCTCCGTTCTCCCGCCTCGGCTCGTTCTGTGTAAACAATTCAGCACTTATGGCTTTTCCTTTCTGCGTTTAATTAATAAATTTCCTTTATGCTTGCCCCTCTGGATGGATTGTTTACAATTCAGAAACTCTGAGGCGCAGTTCTTAATTCGCAGCAAAATTCATGCCGCGTATGGGCCGTTCACACTTCCACTTCCAAGATCTCGCTATTTGGCCCGCTTGTAAATAATTCCCTTCCAAACATCCCAGCATGTGAAAGGCAATAAGTGAGTCAAATTGCTAAATGGCAGCGAAAGAAATGTGTTTTTCTTTTCATACATTCCATAGCCATTTGTTTTTTACTTGGCGTTAATATTTAGGTGGTGTCAGGCCCTCCCATCTAGAAGCTTTCAATGTGAGAATAATAAAAATAAAAAGAAAGCTTTGTACAATGTTTTTCCAAAGTTGAGTTAGTCTATTGTTTTGGCTTTCTTGTTGCTCTATAATATTTCAGCAAATATTTATGTATCATTAAAAGGAGTCGTAATAAATTCATATTAGTCAGCTTATTTAATTTAACTCTAAAAGGACCTAACTACTTTGATTAGATTTAAATTTTAAATGTTAATGTTTATTTTATTGTTATTATTTTGTTCCTGATGTAAGGTTTTTGTACATAAGGTTTAAAATTTGTAACTAGTTAACATGGTTTCTCAATTGATTCACTTTTATTTTATAGATTTCAATACTTAAGTTTCTAAAATGCGTGTTCACTCATTTTCCATTGATCGTAAAGTTACCTTACTCTCTTAACTTATTTATCTTAACCTATTTAATCATATACATATTATTGAAAATGTGGGAATTGAACCATAAATGCAGAAATAAAGAAATATTTATATTTTATTATTTTGTTCCTGGTGATTTATACATAATGTTATTAATGTATAACTGCACATTGCCTTTACACATTACACATTACTTATGACTTTTAATGGAAGTTTCTTTTGTTGTTTGCTAACTGTTGCACCCCATCCGAATTTATGGTCTAATTTCGCCTAATGTTCCTTCCTATTTGGCCAGTTTCAAAGGCTAACCACTTGCCATCCAGCCACTTGGCCATATAATTTACAGTTTGTCTATAATTTATGTACATGCATAATGAATTAAGGTCGGGTCTGACGAGGATGGAGATTCTATAGCCTAATCCAAACTGATACTGAGCACAATTAGCATTTTCATATAATTTCGCAAGGGAGTTCGCCTGGAACGGGTTATGCTAAGGCAGCTCCATACGTTATTTTGATTGCGTAATAAAACACCAAATTCTGTCGACGATTTGGCTACCCAAAACCTCCAAAAGCTTATGTAAACTTGTCGCTGTAAAAAGCATTAGCGATTTGGCAGTGCTCAGAAGCTTCTCGATGGGAATGAATCAGAGATCGCATGGTTCATTTATTCGGCCAAACAATCAATGAATGCGGATTGTTTTCGTTGGCAGTAAACAGCTGCACTGTATTATGAACAAAAGTATTTGCGGTATTTTGTCATCTCGCAGCATCTGAATGGTTTATTTAATTTTAGAAACACAACACAATTTGCAGGAACGATTCGCCCAGCGATGACATAAGCGAGCTATTTTAATTGTGATTTTTCGATCAAAAAGAAATCACGATGTGGCAACACAGCGAACAGCGCACAGAGCACAGCGCTTTTATTTTATTTCGCCTCGTTAGGTGGCCGCTTTTGGTGTCCCTGGCACTAATAGAAGAAGACAAAAGTTTGCATGTTTCGTTATTGATGTATTCTCTGCATTATATTGCAAAATGCAAAACAATGGAGTACCGTGAAATCCGCAAATCCCCCGATCCGCCAATCCGCCGATCCGCACACCAGCACATGTACGAGCGAGTAATTGGAGGCGAGCAACAATTGCCAGTTGCACTTGCAACATTCGCACGCACGCACGGGCGATATTTTGGCTTTGTTCGCCGCTTATTTTCTCCTAATTACACTTTTTGCTCAGCTCTTAATTTCCTGCATTCAATTCATCGGAATTGGTAATCTCGGTTTTCGGGAGAAGTTCGGTTTTGTGTCGGGGATGTCCGTGGCAACTGATTATTGTTGCACACTCTTGCTAATTTTGAAATAAGTAATGACCAAAGAGGCAGTCAAATTCCATAGATTTATAAACTAAGTATTCCTTTAAATTCATTTCACAGATAGTTCCTGCTGATTAAGTTGGATTTGTAAGCTTATCAGCCTCAGAGTTCGATTTCTTCCAATTCTTAACATTTTACGTTTGGAACTCCCAATGAATGAATGTTGAGGAAGGTCTGAACTATATAAAGCCAAGCTAGCTCCTTGTATGAGTTGTTAGCAAGCTAGGCGTATCTTGTTGCTAAAGTTGTTCGCTTTTCTACTGGGTTCTACCTAGTATTATTTGATATCTAAAAACAAAGTACTACCTCGATTGCCTTCGTATAAATCCACCCACTCGAATCGCATGTGTCCAGAAGGCCACCCAAAGCCATAGAGTTCTGCACTGATCGACTTCGCTGTGGCCCTATCAACTAATGGCCAGAAAATTCCAGCGAGTGTCACCGTAATAAGCCAAGTTTACGGCCCTCCTCTCCGCAGACTGCTCAGCAGTCACGATAAGCCAGATGCTGCAACTTTGTTGCTACTATTGGCCGATGCGGTTGCCGGTATTATGGTTATGGTGCTTTCCGTAGCCGCAGTCATTACGGCCGGTTGTTTATTTTCTGTCATCATCGGTTTTTCGGTTGTTTTGACTGCTATGCTGCGACCATCATCATCGCCATCTCCATCTTCGGCGGAGATACTCCACTACATGTATTATGCCGACGAGTGCATTGAACCCCTGCCGAAAGTGATTGTCTGGAGCGGAGATGGTGGTCATGAGGAGGAGGAGGACGGCGACGACGACGACGGAGCTGAATGATTTCCATTGTTAACGTGTGCTCATCCTGGTCGCCGCTTGTTTTGGCTACATGTCTGCGCATTATTTATACCAATTTATGACACGACAATGATGTTTGAGAGTTTCATTAGCGAAAAATAAAAGGAGATAAAGGAAAAGCCCGGAGAGATGGGCACAAACAGCCAAAAAGCTCAACTAAAATAAATATTATAAATACCTTTTAACATTATCAAAACGTTAATAGTTCTTGTTGTCGCCTAAAAAGTTAATATCATGTTTTCTTTGCTATTTACAGTACAAATTATATTCTGATTAAGTAAGCAAAATAGGAATTTGGTCATAGCTGGTATTAAACCAGCATTTTTTACTTGGTCTTCTATACTTCAATAAGTCTCTAGCTTTGGGCTTAGGTTATAAATGTTATAAAATCAAGAAAGCATAGAGAAAATTAAAGGCAGTTTTGAAAGTACACTTTTCGACCTTTCGGTGCGTGCAAGTCCAAATTCATAGAATCAAGCCCGGTCCAAAACGGAAAGGCCAAAGCATTTCCCCTTCTTTTTCACATTTTTTTGTGTGGCTCACAAAAAAGAGATAAAGAAAAAATCCATTAGTGGCCCGAACCAACGAGCCGAGCAAAACCCAGAACACTAACCGGAAGTTTACAAAAGTTGACAGTTGATCGTTCGCATAAACAACAGCAGCAATTCTCCTTTTTTATGGTTCAGTCAAGTCAGTCAGGCATATAGAACATTGACATATCGGGTGAGATCGCAGCATGCCACAGGCAAGAAAAATGGGCTGGAAAATGGAGGAGGAGGAGGCGGAGGGCGGGGCCAGAAGGGAAAGGCATATCGATATGCAAAAACCACAAATTAAGAGGGCCCCTCTTGCCACCCCTTTCCCCAGGCGAAAGCGGAACTTGGTTGGTTGGTTGGTTGGTCGTTCGGTAACCTAAGACCACATCAAGAGAGAGAGGAAAAAATCAGCCAGAGTCCCAGGTCCCAGGTCCCAAGACGTAGACAAAAGCGCATAAGTTTCCGTTGACCGTTAATTAAAGCCACAAAAGACAGTAGCATGGCCTCATACACACAGACACACACTCGCTGGTACACACGAAAAATATGTGCTACATTTTTCTCGGAACTTATTTCAGGGACTGTCTGTTATCTGGCAGTAGTGGCACTGATCCAATTATTATTAGAGAACTGCTTCATCAATTACTTATCAACCGCACTCTAATTTATTTCGAGTGTACATGTGGGGCACATAAATTTGTTAGCGCCTTTGACACAGCTGCGTTAGAAAATGCAACGTCAACTCGACGCAAAGCCAAAACCGATACAGCGCCAAAATGGAGCGGCACGAGCTCCAATTCGCCCAAAAAATAAAAGGCAGCCGGGAACACAAGTCGGGCACATGTATGCGGAGGCTCCAGGAGATTGCCGGGACTACTGGGGCAGAGGGGCTAGCCGGGAGGGTGCAGTGCAGGCAACGCCTACCAAGGTTGCAGCAATCCTGCGTCGGCGGCGCCGCTAACTGTTTGATTAAAGATCAAGCGGCATTCACTCTCCGACTAGAAAGTGCACTTCAGCAGCCAATGAGGCGAATTTTAAATACCCTACCAGGGAGTTGTGTAAACTGAGTCGTAAAAACAATTAAGAATTACCAATTATACTTTAAGTGATACTAAATGTGATACTAAATAGATGTATACCATCTATATAAAGCAGGAACTGAGTTGTAATTAATTTAAAGATCTAGTTTCAATGTAACATCAATTAAGAATTGCTTTTAACCAATTTAGTAACTAATAATTCGATTATAATTTAAGAGATAATAGGTGTAATAAATAGATTTAAACTTATTATACCAGGAATTGAGTTGTAATTAAGTGGAAGATCTAGATCAAATTTTATAACAATTAAGAATTCTTATTTACTAATCTAATAACTAATTCAATTATACTTTTAGGATTACTATTTGTGATAAGTAGATTTTTGTAGATGTTTTCAAGTGCCAGGATCAATCTCTGGCTGTAGCAGACTCTACCAGGAACTGAGTCGTAATAACAACTAAGAATTCTGACCAATTATACTTTAAGGGGTACTAAATAGACTGAGTCGTAATTAAGTGTAAGATCTAGTTTTATGTAGTATTAATTATTTTTGTTTTTACCAATTAAATAACTAATAATTCGATTATACCTTAAGAGATAATAAGTGTAATAAATAGATTTAAGCTAGTTATTATACCAGGAATTGAGTTGTAATTAAGTGGAAGATCTAGTTTCAATTTTATAGCAATAAACAATTCTTTGTTACCTATTTAGTAACTAATAATTGAATTATACTTTTATGATTACTATTTGTGATAGGTAGATTTAAGCTAGGGACCCTAACAATTATTATTTAAAATAAGATTACAATTTAAGTGTTATGATCCTACTACAAATTTCAAGAGACCCCTAAAAACTTATGGTTTCGAGTGCCAGGAACTATCTCTGGCTGTAGTAGCCCTCGATAATGTAGGGTATGCAAAACTGATGCTTGAGGAGAACGTTTTGCGGCAGCTGTGCACAATTTATGTTAAATATCGCACAGCCGGCTACAAATCTGCAGCAGCAGCGGCAGCGGCAGCAGCAACCACTGAAAAGAGAGTTGAACATTGAACGTTGATGGTTGAATGTTGTATGTTGAACGTAGCCTTAGCCGCAAGAGATGTCAGCTGCTGCTGCTGCTGCTGTTGCTGCTGCAAGCCAGGCAAAATCCAGGCAAAAGCCACATGGCGTTGGCAACATAACACGCATATGGAGGAGAAATTGTGCCAATTTGTTTGTGCTTTTGTTGCGGCGCCGTTGCCGTTGCAAAGGCAAAAGGCAAGCCACAAAGCGACAGCCACCGACAAGCGACAAGAAGTGTCTATAAGGCGGCATTATTGATGATGACAGAAATGTGTCGTTGTTGGAAATGCATTTTCTATGCGCAGCTGTGCCCGAAATGCATCCGCTGCCGTTCGCTCCACAGCCATGAACCTCGGCTCAGACCTCAAGTTCACGGGCCAAGAGACCACCGCCAACCGTCAGCAGGCACTTGAGAAAAAAATGCGACCAGAGCCCATATATGGGCCAAATCAATACAGAATATCCATTAGGGAAGTCCCCTGCATTGAGAAATCGTATCATTTTTCTATTTCCTACCCTGTTCCCCATGTAATAAATTTGTCAAGCTAAAAGTCGCAATAATTATAAACTTAACATAAATTTTATAAAGTATAGATATATTGCCACACGAAATAATTTTAAATTTATTTACTATAATGAAGACCGTGTTATAATTATATGTATATTTATATCAGAGTCAGTGATTAGTTAACTTTTATCATATATCTGAACCGGCACACGTTATCAATATTATTTTCCAAAGGAAATAAATATCGATTCTAAATAGATATATATCGTATATCTGAACTGGCACACCTTATCAATATTATTTTAAGGCATTCCAAAGGGAATAAATATCAATTCTAAATAGATATATATCGTATATCTGAACCAGCACACCTTATCAATATTATTTGAAGGCATTTCAAAGGGAATAAATATCAATTACAAATAGATATATATCGTATAACTGAACCGCCACACTTTATCAATATTATTTTAAGGCATTTCAAAGGGTATAAATATTAATTATAATAGATATAAATCGTATATCTGAACTGGCACACCTTATCAATATTATTTCAAGGCATTTCAAAGGGTATAAATATCAATTATAATAGATATACATCGCATATCTGAAATGGCACACCTTATCAATATTATTTTAAGGCATTTCAAAGGGTATAAATATCAATTGTAATAGATATACATCGTATATCTGAACTGGCACACCTTATCAATATTATTTGAAGGCATTCCAAAAGGAATAAATATCGATTCTAAATAGATATATATCGTATATCTGAACCGGCACACATTATCAATAGTATTTTAAGGCATTTCAAAGGGAATAAATATCAATTACAAATAGATATATCCATTTCTCTCTCTGCAAATCAACCGGTTGTTGATTAAGCTAAATTCGCCTTGAGGATCGCGCGAACTCTTCTCTCTCGCCTTTCCGATGGACAATATTTATGCCATGCATTAATTTTCATGTCTAAAAGGGTTTAAGGCGTAGAGCCGGATGACCTTGTGCGTAAATTTTAATCAGCACATCCTTAAATAAAAAATAACCTGGAGACTGGACTGGTTTGGTCTGGTCCCCACTGATGATCCGTGATCCGTGATCCGAGACTCGTGACTCATCCGCCCAGGCAGCTCAAATTATAGCCAAGTTAAGATCTCGCATGCGGAAGATGTGCCAAAGGGAGGACCAGCAGGCCAGCAGACCAGCCAGCATCACTTTGATGGACGGACATAATTGGGTTACAGGGGAACGGAATCCCTGCAACTATGCGGCATATGATATCATCTCGAGAAATTCTTTAGAAAACCAGAAAGCAGCAAAAGAGCGACTTCGAGCTGAAGTAAAACGCCCACAGTCGCCCGTCAACCGCAAAGAAACCCCGTCATTGTCATCTTCATCATCGTCATTAGCAGCAGAAGCATCAGATACGGATACAGATACAGCAATGTGATACAAAAATTAGCAAATTGTTATTTTTATAATTTAATTGAAACGCCAACGAGCCAAAAAGTGTCAGCCAGCAAATGGCAAGAGCCAAACAAAAGACAAAAGCACACGAGTCGTAGCCGAAAATTATGCAAATATCAGGGCGCAAACAAAGACATCTGAACATCTGAAATTAACATGATAATCTTTACTTCTTCGGTTCTCATATTTGTAGTGTTTCTTCTGTATCTGTACCCGGCACGTCTCCCTCGGATCTCTGCCCCGATATATATATAGGTATAGAAGGGTGCACGTTTGGCTCAGACTTTCGTATGGGCATTCGTGCGAATATTCAGCTCAAGTCATTCATGCGATTTCGGCGCTTCCAGGCCATAATCTTCGCTTGCTCTAGATTTTCGAAGAAGTTCATTTGCGTTTTCAATCAATTAGATAAAGAAATGTATCGAAAAGAGAGCGAAGTGAACGGATTCCGTTCTTCCAACATCTCAGACTTTTACAATTTAAATCTTAAGGTAAGTCTTAATCAGCCTAACGTCAGCTTTACCATCATATATGTCTTGCTTCTTGCTTGCCAATAAACAAACATACTGAATGAAAGTTTTTAGTAAATATAGAATTATATATGTGACCATCTTAAGGCCAATCTCGGAGCTGGACCTTTTCTCATAATTGTTGAGATCTCCCCGGAAATGTGTGAAAACAAAAGAACAAAATTCAGCAAAAAACCAGAAACCAACTCCGACTTTTATGCAATTTAACCATCTGCCAACACCATACAAGATAAATGTTTCTTAAACCACAAAAGCCACACAAAAGACAATGAAATCTGCATCCGAGAGTGAGAAAACGGAGGTAACCCTGCGTCTTGTCAACTTGCATATAAATTTCGTTTGTCCAAAACCCAAAGACCCAAAAAGAATACAACAAAGTTGCAGGTATATAAGCGCCATTGTGGTTTAATGACCCAAATTCGCAGGGCCTTAATTCAAGTGGAGGAAATCCAATGTCAAAACAGTTTAGTGCCACAAAAAAGTAGGTGGTTAAGTGGAAGAACTTTCGTTGCTATCGCCGGATCGTTCAGGGAAGTGCAACCCACTGTGGCATTTTCCATTTCCCAAGACTCCCATTTATCAATTTCATCTGCAGGAAAACGCATTTGACTCTCCGCCACGAACTTATATAATCCACTAACCCCGGCGAACTCGTGGGCACTTGATGCCTGGCCGGCGAGTGGGACTCATCCACAACCACAGAAATGATTATTATTTTTATTACAACTAAGCCAACGAGTGCCCGGGCCAAGAAATATGCGTGGGAATTGAGTTTTGAGTTGAGAAAATTTCATGTTTACAAATATACAAGCAGGCGAAGCACTGGCAATAGTAAAACGAAAAAAATTAAAATGAAAAACGTAAACACAAAGCAAAGTCTGCAGGCAACAAATGAAGTTGAACAATTTTGCTACTGTTTGTCCCGAAGTGTAAAGTAAAGTGCCACCTGAAGTGGCTCTACCGGAGACCGGAGACCGGAGACCCGAGCACCGAGCACCGAGATCCGAAGAGGCCAAGCCACCAAAGAGTAGCAGAGTCATCAGCGAGTTTTGTGGTCGTCATCATCGCCAATGGGGCACAAACCTCCTCCCCACCTAACCCCACTCAATTATTCCTGGAGCTGTTCTGCTCAGCCACATAATCTCATCTCTATTCCTTTGCCCCCGAGACTTGACCGTGAAATATTATATTTCATGGGCATGCATATTTTATATTTTAATTAGGACTTCTCCTGGCTAAGCATAGCAACACCTTTATTGCCATCACCAGGTAAATGAACCTGGTGAGAGCCGTCCCTGAGACGGTGAGATTAAAAACGGTTGCAGAAAAGGTCAGAGATTAAATGAAAATCCCCAGAAACAAACAGCGTACCTACTCGGGTGTTGCACAAAAATATATCTATCTTCCATATCTAACATAAAGATAAATTAAATAATATCTAGCAGATCCAATTTTATATCTTTTATTCTCTACAATTTATTATTTCTTCTCTATAAATAACAATGTCTTGATGCTTCTTCTAGGTAAACATTTATTGTAATTAAGCCCATTTCATCGTCACAGAACTGTCAAATAAAATGTATTTATATATATATTTTAGGGGTTTCACTTTTGCTGATATACGATTTAATAAAACCACTCTTGATGGGTGGCCAGGCCAACAAGCTCGCTTGACCAATTCCGTTACCATTTTTTCTCTGTTGGGCTTCCTGTACATGTTTTGGGGTTCGGCATTAGAATAGCCTCTTCCGCTGCTTGTTTCATCCAACTAACACCAGGGAAAGGGCTAAAAAACCCTAAACGGCTACAGATTCTAAGAAAAAGTCTAAGGCTTTGTTTTCAGTCTCGTTTGCTTTGGAAATTGGTTTCTGTCGGTGATCCAACAAAAAAGCGCCTCAGGCGCTTCGGGCTCTGAAATCCCAAACAAAAACCCACTGCTAAACATTGAAAAAATGAGCGAAGAACAGGAAAAAATCTACTTTTTTAATATAGCTAGAACGAGTTGTGTGAAAGAATCAAAAGTGATTATCTGTGATGAGCGCCTATTCAAACGCTAAAAATGATTTTGGAATTATGATGGGTCGCCTCTCGAACCTGTCCCATGTCCATCAAAGTTTTCTTCACATTTGACTTGAAGTTGACTTTCAAAACACGTGTGTCTCCAAAGACACAAAAAACGATTATTATGCATATCATAATATTCAACGCATCGTAATCTAAAAGTAAACCCGTGAATATGTCATTTCTTTTATGGATAATTTGTAGACATTTAAATGCTCAGCTCGTAAATCTATAGAAAGTCCATGTTGAGGTTGTTCGGTTGAAGGGATTGGATTGGGGTTAAGCCCAGAGGGAGCCCTCGGAAATATTGACCTGCTGAGCGTTTTACGATTTGACAAAGACAAGTATCTCTGGGACAGACATAAGAGAGATGTTTCCCCAAAAAGGCGATAAACCGAGGAAGTTTAAAGTCAGATGGCGGTTTGAGATAATGAAATATACATATATGCCAGGGTGTTCTCGAAAAAGTCAGGGGAATTATGAATCGGATACCCATGTTCTAGCTAGTACCGGTTCTGCACTATTTGCCATTAATTCAAGCTATTAATCAAATTTAATTTTACATTTTTTTAATATAAGTTAAAGGTAAGTCCAAGTCAAAGCTCCTCGCAATGGACTGCAGTTTTTATGGTTATCTTCAGAAATTCTTTCCAGTAAGGTGGGAGTTTTTCCTCTCGGTAAATTCCAATGCCCAACAGACAAATAAAATGAAAAAAAGCCATTATAAATTAAGTTGTCCCAAAATGTCGTCTTTAGCGCCAAAAGGAAAATACAAAACAGAATAAAAATGCGCATTTCCCAATTTTCAGCTTCGTTTTCACTGCGATTGCGTTTCTACACCGAAGAGCCGAAGAGCCGAAGAAACGGGAAGAATTCCTGTCTGGCTAAGACAGGGAGCTCTCTACAAATATCTTGGATATGCATGAGCATATATATGTATATATATAGCACACATATACGCCTATATATTTATATAGAACCTATTTTCATCTAATTTCTTTCATTTCTATACACATGCCTTGCTCTATTTCTGTGGGGCGCATTTTTAGCGCTGTTTTCGTCGCCGGCTTCTTCTTTCTATAACTCAATTTTCATTGCATTTTCATACTCCTTTCCCTCTGTCTCCCTGTCTCCCCCTCTATCCCATGTCTTTTATCTTTTTGGCTTCTTTTCAGTTTTCGGTTTTCGGTTTTCGGCTTTGGTTTTTATGGTTTCTTATTTGGCCTGCTCCATTTCTGTGTACTTTGTTTTTGTTTGCGCTTGTCTGGCAAACATTAAAAAATCGAAATAAAAGCTTTTCCCCATTTTATTGTTTGGGGCAGCCTAAACGCATATAGTTTGGCATTCTTTCCTCCCATTTCACTAATTTAAATGGTACGCTCTATAAAATATTCCTTTCATTCGCCATAAATTATCGGGAACGCGAGATCTCGCGCACTTTGAACTGGCGCTAGGCCATTAAAGAGAAAAACTTTATATTTGGCTTACAACTGGAGCGCATAAAAGTCTGACATCTGATTTATCGCCGAAATGGGTAATCTAAGATTATAATTTTTTTTTATCGAAACTTTGCGTAGTAACAGAACAAATTATTGTATAAAATCTTTAAATTTCGTTCATAAATCAGCTACTGTTAAAGCCCACAGTCAGTTTATAATCGTTATATCCCCTATAACTTAAAAGGCTTACTTATAACCAAGTACTTTCTTCATCCATAAATTATCCGAAGGCAATGACCAATTAATAATGGATAATTCAGCGCAGCACAGTTAAGCTTAAGGGAGTGGCAGAAGGTACGTGAAATTCCTGTCAGTTTAGTCAGTATCATAAGCTTTTCAACAAATTGGCAAGCGCTTTAAGATGCGTTTTTAATTCCGGCAGAGGAGAGCCTGAGAATGACTTACCATAAAAAGCAGTTCAGCTTTGCTGCGTCGAATTTTTTATGGCCACACTCAAGCCTGCAAGCAGATAAGATAATCAGAAATTTATTAGATAAAAAGTTCAAACTCATAAAGCGATATATAAAGCTAATGCATGGTGGAGATCAAAACTGTGATATTATATGACATTTGCTATAACTGTTTATTGTGCTGTATTAATTTAAAGATTCAAATCTAATGAAATTGTTTAATGGAATTTGTGTTCTCAATTGATTCACTTTTATTTTATAGATTTCAATTCTTAAGTTTCTTAAAATGCGTTTTCTCGTTTCTTACTGATCATAAAGTGACCATACTCTCTTAACTATTTTAGTCTTTTACATATTATTGGAATTGTGGGAACTGGAACATAAATGCAGAAATGCCAACCTGTATCCACTTTACCAAAATGCTTAATCTATAACTGCTAATGCAATAGAACTTAATATATATCTGTATCAGTTGTAATATTGAATATACACTAAATACACTTGTTCCATTGAAAGATTCAAGCAAAAGCAACATTAAATTAAGTTTTTTGAACAAACTATTTAATCAATCGCAGCCCCCATTTATACTAGACCCCAGCGATATTGTCGCAATAAATAATATTATTTGTCATATTTATAAATATTTTCAAGATGAATTACAGACTGCATAATTTGCTCAGCCAAAAATGCGTAACACCCTCGGCAGCTAGGCAGGCGACATTTAAATTTTTACACAGCCAAGAACTGAAAATTCCTCAGGATCAGCCGGGCAGGGCGAAGCAGCATAAAAATAGTCACAAAATTCGCTATTTCTGTGGCTGGTTTTTGTTCATTTGACAGCCCAGCAAACGACAAACAAATTACAGAAAATTATGCAGGCAGCGGGGTCGATAGAGTCGCTGCGATAAGTATCTACAGGCGAATTAATAATGATTGAAAGCGTTGCTGTTGGATGGGCTCGTTCTCGAACAATTAAAATTGATGAGGATCACTTTGCAAGACGGGGAATGGGAATGGGAGGAACTATTCATCAAATTGCCACGGGCTAAACTGAAATTCTCGACAAATCTGCAAAGAAATATTTGTTTCTTCGCGGTTTCGGTTTCTGTCGCTCCCATTCCCATTCCCATTCCCATACCCATCCACCTCGTCAGCCACCTCCAACTCTCCCAGGCCGTTTCAATTAAGATGAACAAAACTTGGTCGTCGTCATTTCGGTGTGCTAAAATAAACATTTTTATTGCCCGCATGGCGCCAAAGCGAAGATGTATCTTGTATCTGGAAGCGCAGCGGCCATGTGAAGAGCAGAATTAAACGAATTCGCGGACCAAAGATTCGTGTGTCCGTGCAATTTATTTCAATTGCCAGTTGCTAATAAATATGCAATTAAAACGCACAGAAAAATTTCTAACGCACGCAAAGTGATTGAGGAAATTTCAGACCGCACAGCGATCTATTCGCAGATCCATCTAATATATAGATATCGTGTTCATTTGAAGATCAAACGCTGGGCGAGTGATGTCAGCTCAAAGGGCTGGGATCATTTACCTAATTGATCGTAAAAAGCCAACGAGTCGTGCCGAATTAAGTGCAATTTGAGAGGAAAACGCCACCAAGAAAGTAAAGAAAACATTAAGATAATATTAAGGATTTTTACAAATTAATTGGCAGAACACAATTCCGTTCTTTGCAAAGAAGAAACTTTAAGGCAGCGTAAACTATTAGATAGATTAGATGATTATGCAATCCGCATGGCAGAACTCTACCCCTCTCCGAAGCACTTCCAAAATGAATTGACAGAATGAAAAGCCAACTTTCTTTAACCAAATAACCCAGTTAAGACCCAATTCAATGGCACGTACCTGGAGCAGGGGGAACCTGAGCAATATGGTCAGGCGTCTAGAGACTTTCTTCGTTCATCAAAAATCCATAAAGCCAGCGAGACATTTTCACCAGAAGAATGGCCGTAGAATGAACCGATTGTGTCCGTTGGTCTCTGGTTATTCATACCCCCCAAATGTCTGTATGAAAAGTTAATCAAAGAACCGAATGCCCAGGTAGGCATACAAATTAGAAAACGCTTTACAAAGTGCAAACAATTACAGAGGCTAAGGAAAACATCGTGACAAAATTACTAATTGTGTCTGAATAAGACGAAAGAAAATACAGGCGGCCGACTGAAGACCAGTTGAAAGTTGTTCCTGACGTTTCTATGTTATTATTTTATTTTCGTCGAGAAGGAAAACAAAAATAAATCCACACAAATAGCAGACCTAGAAGACAAGCCAAGCCATTAAGTCAAAACAAATGTACGACAATTCAAGCTCATCGAGACGAAAGCTGCATGGAACACAGAGTCACACAATGTCAAGTGCATTTGGCTTTGGCTTTGGCTTTGGCCTGATGGACAAATGGTTTCTCTGGCCCGGCGTAGCTTTCCATACTATAATTTACAGCTTACAATTGCATTTTGCCATTATATAGTTGGCTTTCGAAGTCGCATTTGCCGATAACACGGTTCTTGGCCTTTCTTTATTTACGAGCTCACGAGGCTAATGAAGAAGCGGTGTAATACCCGCCATATACTGCGTTTTACGGTGAACAACTGCTAACTGCCAACTCAAATTTATATTTTACGATCGACTTAGCTAGCTAAAACAGTTTTTCTTGATTGCGGAAATTCTATTTCAGACGTTCATGAAACTGTTCCTAACCTGGAGAACTTGGCTTGTTCAAATAATATGCCTGAAATCATACGATTTTTTTGGGATAAATAGAAAAGTTTATGAAGGAATTCACTTTCAAACTAAAACTGAGTGGATTAAAATTATTAATTTGTTAACCCGTTGTATAACTTGATTCACTTTTATTTCTTCAGATTATTTCTTAAGTTTTTATAATAAGGTCTTTTCATTTTTTTCACTGACCTTAAAGTGACCATCCTTTTAACTAATTAATCTTAACCTATTTGATCGCTTCACATATTACTGGAATTATTGGAAATGGAACATAAATGCAACAGTCTTACTTTACTAAAATGCTTATTCTCACTGCTTATACACTAGTATTTAATATACATATTTGCTAACAAATTATTTTAATTTCATACTGAATACAAAAACTGCTCAGCTAGATGAATTCCAGTGAAAGCTTGTAAGGTACTAACAATTTAGGGGCCCACAGAGACTTTATTTCTAGTCTTGCACTTCAGATAAAGAAATTTTGCCACGATTGCGAGACAAAGCAATGCATTGTGATTGTATAGGCGACAAAAGGCCCCCCTTATAGTGTGCCCTAAGCCAGTTAAGACACCACAACCACAACCAGTTAGCATTCGAGGCGGTGCACTAATCACACCGAGCTGACTGATTGAACAAACTATGTCAGGTTCTACAAAGACTGCGGCTGATAAGCTCTGAGAGGGGCTCCCCAACCTTCGGTTGGCCGGGTCTATAAATAACTCATGATTGTTGATTTTATGGATGGGCGCAAGCGGAAATTGACCATTTGGTTAACTTGGCTCAAAGACCTTTGACAGTGTTGGTCAATGCAAAGCAGCTGCTAACTGGGAGTGGTCGTGCCCCAGCCTTTATTTTCTCCGCCTCGACGGCGGCTGCTACGGCGATGGCGATGATGATGATGATGATCAATGGCTGGTCATTCAATTTTGTAAGCAAAGCGTAAACTGATTGTGATCGAAGGCTGCAAGCCGCGGTGTAAGGCCTCGCCAGATTGCAGACTGCTGCAGTCACTGAACTTGCAACAACGCCAGCAGGATGAGGGCGAGGCAGGCAGGGGTAAATGCAGGCAAGGGAGACGTCAAAAGGCCAACAAACGCGCACACATACCAAGAGCCGCACACATGGCCAACATTGTCTGGGGCCAACTAATAACAAACAACCGGCTTTTGCAGCCAGGCGCGAACAGAGAAAGAAAACAGAGAGCCACATCCTAACTCGCTATCGTCACTAGATTTATCATCTATTATATATCTATAATATACACTCTATATTCTAGAGAGCTTTATATATTCTTCACAAAATATAAGCTTTAATTAGAAAGGCATCTCAGAGTGAGAAGTATTACTGGACTTACATCTACGTATTACTTTCTTTAAGAATATATATTTTTGCTCAGTCAAACTCTTGGTTCAGCTATACTTTTCAAAGTGCTGGGACTTGTGGAATTCCGAGTGCATCAGCAGAGAAAGAGTTAATGGGGGAAGGTGTGAGTGAAGGAAAAGTTTGTTTACTTTGGAGGCAGCGATTTCGTCTGCCACAAAACTCGTTGCTGGGCATGCGCATAAGTCACTCCCAGTTGACGGTTGCTGGGGCCTTAGCTGCTGATGCTGTTCATGTGGACGTTGCTGCGGCTGCTGCAAATTGCGCGAATTCCTTGGCAGCCAAGACAGAGCACATCTGTCGTCACATTGGGGCAACCGTCGCTTCGCTTCGCAACACTGCCTCCCCGGCGAGGTGAAGGCCGCTCCGAAAACCCGATCCGAGCTCCTCGGAGCCAAGTCACCAAATAATTGCACGGCCCGCATCCCGGCGAGCGGGTCTCAGCCAAGAGCCACACTCTCGGCCATAACGAATTCGCAGTAATGCGCATTTTATTAGATACCACTCCTCCACTCCTCCACTCCTCCACTCCTCCACTAGCCCCCTAACCCCTCGTCAGCCTTCGGCCCAACTCCACTTAGCTCTGAGTGCATTTTCCGCTTGAACACGATTTCATTTAAATTTTCCTCAAGCATTTTTCCTTGCCCTTTGGGGGCCCCACTTCTGCACGGAGGAAGGAAGGTTTTGCATGGCTCTAGGTGTTGGATCTTGGCAAATGGCTTGAGGCTGTCAGCCGGCCATAAAGTACGTGCGTTTTCCAGTTTCGGTAAGAGAGCTGGGCTTAAATAGTGGCTAAGGAAATCACTTTATGGCTCCTCCAAATGATTATGACTCTCTTAGGAGAGCTGCAGTAGTATTACATAATGAGTTTGGTAGTTAATCAAATTAAGGATTCAATGCAAGCATTTAAGTGCTTTCAAATCGGGTTTGGAGGCTTTACTTTTCAAATTAATAAAGCTAAGAGTACATCACGTAACAAAAGAGTATCAAAAAACACAATCAAATACATTAGGATCTTAAATTCTTTGAATAATAAAATGATCGGTTTAAAACAATTTCTTTCAGTTACCTAGCATGGTTTCAAATATATTTTAATCGCTCTGAAATTATTCTGTCCTCGAAGTCCTTTAAAGACTATTTATTTTCTATTTGTTCACCTTTTATTTGTCTATCATTTCTAAAAAATCATCTATAAGAGGGCCAAAGCGTGTCTGACAATTATTAGGTCATAAGATGTGCTTTAAGTTTTGCAAACATTTTATAAAAGTGCTGCTCCTTTGTAAGTACATTTGCCAACGAATAAATTGTTGCTCTTGCCCTGGCGCTCTTTAAATTAGCTGCAGATCTTCGGCAGGATGGTCGCTGGGGAGCTGAAAAGCCACAAAATAGTTGAAAGAAAAGCCTCACATCTGATCGGATGAGTTTGTTAGTCGCAACTGCAACATCCACATCCACAAGGCAGGCAGACAATTCAACTGCCATTTATTTTATTTATTAGAGTTGCTTGGCTTTCGTGTGGCAGCCAAAGCCAAAAGCAACCGCAGCAGCGGGCAAACTGGCTCCATAGAAATAAAAGTGAAACTTTTCCCAGAGAGAGAAATTGTTGCATTTAAGCAAAATAAGGTCTCTATTAACCAGGAAAGTGTTTATTTGCACTGAGTACGACACGGAGAATAGGCCAGCAATTGCTCACAGGCACTCTGTATATACAATTTCCATTCGGTAATCGGAACCCGACAGATCGGTCACTGTTCGTCGAAGCTGTGAAGTAACCTGAACCCATTTATCAAAAATTAAAAACAGAAATAAAACAAAAGGGCGTACGACAGGCCTGAAAATTATGCGTTAATTAGCATGGCAGCTGGAGCCCAGATAAAGGCCCCGAAAACCCGAACGCGAAGGCCTCTCGTGGGGGATCTGGTTTTAAGGTTCCCCTAAGTCGACTTTGACATGTGACCCCCAACCCCACGCCCCGCTTGACCTTCACAGCAGCCAAGAAACAAAAACCAGCGGCAATAATGGCCAGCAATAATTTAAGTCCCAATTCAATGCCTTAATTACAAACTGATCGATCACATTTCTGGTCAGTTTTATTATTGCACTTTCTGGCCATTCGATTCGAGTGGTTTCCCCCTCCTGGAAACTTGACGTAACAATTAAAGAATGCCGGTCACCACTGGCCCAGAAATTAATAAGAACAAAGAAATATTTCCACCGAATTCCTTCACGCAGATAGCGCACGAATTCAATTATTGGCAAGGCGAAAGTAAAATAAAACATATATGTACATATTTAGCTTATCAAACGAGCACAGCAAAACATATAGGCTGGTGAAATTTTAGTATCCATATTAAAAACGAAATAATAATAATAAATACTGAAAAATAATGAGCAAACCTAGCAAAACTAGTAGCAATTAACCATAATATTTAGACAAACAGCGCATATTCCCAGTATTCGCCCGCTTGACTTCCAATTGTTGCACCTTTGTGTTCCACTCCAAGCAGTATTGACTTTGTTAACAAAAGCCGAAAACGATAAACAAATAAGAAACTTAATTGCTACAAAAATGTAAACAGAGAAATGTTTTCATTTCACCTGAGAGGAGAACTTGGGGCGCTGTGCCGCTAAGCAAATAGACAACTTGACGTTCCTTTGATAATTTTTTGATTGCTGATAAACGTTGACGCTGCATTATATATGGAGCTAGTCCATATGTCTAGCCGGCCTCCTCTGTTGACTCTAATCAAGCGCCCCTCGTATTCCGTAAGCACATATATAGAATCCGATTGAGGCGCAGTTCGAGGTGCAATCAGAGCTCTATATTTGCATAAATGGGTGACTGGACAGGCCGGGTAAAAATTCCACGTATACACAGCTGATAAGACGCGCCTGAAGGTTGCGAGGTGTAATAATTGCATTATTTAAATGAGATCGCAGAACAAAGGTAGGCTGAATTAAGACAGAACAAAGATAACCCCAGGCAGGGCCTGGCAAAGAGTTGTCTAAATATTTACCCGGCATTAAAAAGGGAAAATGTATCTACCTTAGGGAAAGAGGTATCTGCTCACATTTCATCCCGTTTATCCACTCACTTCACCTGGTTTTATGCCTGGCGTAAGATATTAAAAATTCACGAGTTTTTCCTCATTTATTTCTCGACAGCACCGACATATATCCCAGGGCCCAACTTGACGCGCTAAGGCCGCAAAAAGAACTGAGCCATTTTGCGGGACGGAAGCATTCGGGCCAACTGATAAGCCAACAGAGGCTCGTCCTCGTCCTGAAGTTGGGCAAACAGGAACATCGAAAGACATTTCCATGCATACTTTGAGCATTTGGCAGGCAGCTAAAACTCTGCCATATCTGAGGTATATAGGGGTATGTGTATTGGCATTATTTGGGTCACAAGCTGGCGCCTCTGCTGCAGGGATTGGGAGTGAGCACATAACTTCGTTGCACTCGTTTTTGGGCTTCGGGAGCTACGCCCCGAACAGGGAACAGCTGCTGGTTCCCATCCCCTAACTGCCCTGTTAACAGGCAGCTGTTATGGGCTAACAGGGGTGGGGTTGGGCTAGGTTTCCCGGGTGTTAAGGGGGCTGGAATGTCATTATATCAACACGGAGATATTATCTGCACTTCCAAAAAATCAGGCATATATTGACCACATACCGATTATAATTTTGAATTTATTTAATATGATAATATAATATATTATGGAATGAAAAGTTCTTAAAAGAGTTTGTAATACCTCCAACGTTTTACAGCACTGGTAGACTAACAGTAACTTACTTAACAGGGGTGAAGTTGGGATAGGTTTAAAGGTGTTTAAGGGAGGTTGAAATGTTGTACCAACACCGCGAACATATATTCTGCACTCCTAGTACAAGAATTGACTACAATTTATAATTATATTTTAAATATGTTATATTAATTAGGTCCTGAATGATTTTTTTGCAACACAGTTAGTCTCAAAAGGAGTGGATAAGTTAAAAAGTGGTTGAAGTAGGCTAAATTTGTAACATATTTCCATTATTAAATAAACATTGTCGTTTTTTGTGGACATATTTACTGTATTTAAACTGTAATGCATTATACATCAGTATCTCTATATTAATAAGATGAAGTCATTTATAGTAACCTTATTTACTTATTGTTTGTCGATTCTTGCGACCCTTATTTACTTTATTTTTTTACTGATTTGAGGTCGGGTGATTGCATCCACACCAATCGAGAACCGGCGGTTGATCGCCAACTTCGTACTTGAGAATTTTTTGGTGACAACCCGCAAGAACTTCCGCTTGCTGTTGGAAGTCCGGAGGGGACACATTTCTGGTCAGAACGTTCTGAACTTTTTTATTTTAATTTTTAATGCTACATTTTAATATTTATAAGTCTGCATAAATTGTTTTTTAAATATAGGTAAAATGAGTGTTTTTTTTCCTGTGAATTGTTGGGCTCTGTTAACTGGCCGCTGTTAGGCGGTAACAGCGCAATATGTACACGAATTTGTATACAGAACCGAGGCAACTCTCAACTTCTGTGCGTTATACACACAACAAATGCCTGTGGCAATTAATTCTGCCAGTGGTCTTGGAGCTAGGTCAACAGTTTGTATTCCATATACAGGGCACTTATATACCCATTTTCACACATATATATGTGGCTGCGTTAGGAATGTATCCTTTCAGTGGGTGGCTGGCGAATTAAAGCTGCCAACCAACTATATTTGACAGTCTGAGGGGAGTTGACCTGCCCCAGAGGAAGCCCCACAGCTGCGATGAGCCAAATGTTTATGTATCTGAAATTTTCAATTAGTGACGCGAGCACACATCCTTGGGGACGGTGATGTAATTATATAAACAAGATCATTTTAAGTATTTTGACTATTTCCTGTGGCAAAGCGGAGTCTTTCAAGATCAAAACTATTAATTCAGACAGGCGCTAGCACCGCGATCCCCGCTCTGATTACGAACCGAAGCCAACAAGACCAACTCATTAAAAATCGAACAAATGTCTTCTCCCAAGGCGAGGCATTAAATCAAGCTTCGAAACTAATCGCGCTTTAATGATAAGCAGCCGGCTGAACCCAGCAGACCCAAGTTAACAATCAGGTTGCATTTTAATTATACAGTAAACTCACGAAAACGAACTAATAAATAGTCAGTGGGCGCCGTCAAATTACTAGATCTTGATAGGAGCCCAAATCCGAATTCCAGAAGGGACCGAAAAAGAAACAGTTCTGGGCAACATCCCTTTTCAGGCCAAGAAAAAGCAAGAGACACCGAAAAAAATTAAGAAACTTTATAAATGTCCGTTAAGGCTAACTAAATTTTTAAAGTCGAACTTACAGTTTATAACTAGTTTAATTTGTAAACATTTTTTGATACTACCACAATTGAAAACAAGGCCAGTTTAATGCTTATATCGTAAAGTGCTAACAATCTCTCTACTTAACCTTTTATATACAATATCACAATTATTTTTCGCCGTGCAGTACACCTGAGCGTCTGAAAAGAAATCACCCCCTGAGGCATTTCCGTTCGTGTTCATTGAGGAAAGCGGGACGGACAAAAGAAATCCCAGCGAGGGCCAACTAATCCACAGGCAAGTGCATTTTCCATTTTCCAGACCTGCGTGCGTGTGAAAACTGAAAACGGTTGGAATAACAGGTAAGTTAATAAGCGAGCTCTGCCACCGCGACGCGACGCGCCGCACACCGAGCATTTTCACTAAACACCCCGACATTGTTTCTGAGTCGGTGACGTCGGCAAAAGACAGCCATGAAAAGCATGGAACATCAGTAAAATAAAACAATTCGTTTCGCAGCCACAACCCGTCTGTCGAAGTGGGTTCTACTCTACCTCTACACTCCACACTCCACACACACAGCCGCTGCCCGGAGTGGACAATAAACATTTTAAACAATAATTGCACAAGTGTCACTTGTGTTCGGTGGTGGAACAGGTAAGAGACAAGCCCAAACTGGGCCCACAAAATGACGGTGGTGGTAATACGGTGTTGGCAGTGGCAAGTGCTTGTGGTCGGTTATGAAAGACCGGAGAGGAAACCAGAAATTGTTATGAAATCGCATACAAGGTGCCAGCCCCAAAGAAGGGAACTCCCAACTGCCTTGGAATTATTTTATTCCTATTATTCCCTTTATAAAGCTATTTTGTTAAGTTTCCTAAATGAAAAGGTTTTACAATGGACTAGAAGAAATAATAATTGGAAATGTCAGTAGAATCCACCGAGTTTCAAGTGCCTTGGCTCCCAGTTAGCCCAGTTAGAAACTTACAAAATTGGAACGAGTCCCTCTATGTAATTCTGATTACCTCAACGGCCAGAAGAAAACCGGGCAGCTCCAAATCTGCCCCAGCACAGGCATTGCAAACACTTTCAACTGAAATATATAAGTAAAGCAGCCGAGGTGAAACACAAACAAAAAACAGACAAAAACAACTCCACGACAAATGGCCATAAAAAATGAAAATTGCAACTTTGGAAATTATGCGGCAAACGAGTTTTGAGCAGCAGCGGCGCCAATTTTCCACGGGGAGTTTTCCGACGAGCGGAGTGGTGGGTGCTGGGTGGCGGAGGAAAATGCAAAAAGCTGCCGGGGCACCCTTTTTTCTCGGGTTTTCCATCTGCCGCTGGCTGCGGCTACTATTATTTGTATCATTAAGAAGCGCTTCCGTCTTGCAGGCGAACTGAACTCACATAAATTGACGCACGAGGCGCGCAAAAACAATAAGATGGGAAAAGCATAAACAAAACAGCGGCAGTGGAAAGAAACGGCGAAAAACCGACGGCAAAGAAAATAACCAACGTCAATAGAAGAGGGAAATACACGGTAAAAATGTTGGAAATTTTCAATGTATACATTTTTTGTACATGTTCGGAGAAGGGTTCCTTTTCCTCAGCAAAATAAATGTGTAAAAAGCTTACACTCTTTACTTAGAAAACTGTAATGCATTTTGATATCAGATCCTATTTCAAGTCATTCGAAAATTTAATTTTTAAAATGGCTATACAAACTTTGTTTCTGTGCAGCGGGACTGGCTGTACGGAGGAGGAAGGAATTGATTTTCATATGTGGGGCCTGGAAAATTTATCCGCTTGGGGAAATGCTTTTGGATAATTGTGTAATGTCCCCGGACGTCGGCTCCCACGCAGCGGCCCCCGGTCTCCCTGATGCCAATTGCAGCAAAAAGTTGCCAACCGCTTGAGAGACTGTCACCCGGAGCGATTTATTGCGGCTGTAGTGGGTGGCACTAGAAACAGGCAGCGGAAAAAGCTGGTGGCCACGCGAAACCTTCACCTCCACCCTACACTCGAAAAAGATAAGCAAAATAATATAACAATATAATTTAAATAATCATTTAAAGGTTTGATTCGCACTTCACCCCATAAATGCAAATGTTTTAGCTTCAAAAATTATTAAATATAAAATATACAAATAATAATTTTTCGATTTTAGACATTAGCAAGTGATTTCCTTGGCAAGACACCTTATTACCATTTTTAAACCTCCTAAATACGAGCTTGGAAAGTTTACCTAGGGAAGACACATTTTGGTTAGAGAGTGTAGACGAGTGTGTAATCCATCCCGGCCCTTTCGAATGCCTTTCTCCTATTCCATCCCATCGGATTCCATACTATACCCAAACCATCACCCAACAACCCATCCGAACCGATCCGATACAATCGAATCCAATCGCCCTTGTCAGCGGATTTGTTGCGAAAGTTGGCTTAGTCCGGCCGCCACTCGAAAACCAAATGAAGCATGGAGAGGCCTGAAATATTAGCCAAGTGATCGGCTGGCGAAAAATGCGTCGCCCTGTCGCACAACTAGGCAACCCTGGCAACTGCATTCCGCAAATGCAATCAAATCAACTTTCCAATGATGGATTTTTTCTTTCGATTATAATTTAGCCATTTTTTTCCGTTTCTTCATCTTTTTTCGCCATTACCTTATTAGCTAAAAACCTGTTGCTCAGGTGATGACGATCATATCAAAAATAAACTGCCTAAACGCAGCTAGTTTAAGTGCTGGGGATAATTTTTGGCATGCAAAGTGAAAATGTCGGGAAAATAAGACTAGCAAGCAGGCAGGCAGGCACAGAAACTCATGTCCAGTGTGCGCAAAGTGTTTTAAAAATATATTCGAAAGATATTGACAGTTGGGGAAATCTCGAAGCACGCAACTACGGAATCTGTGGACGAATAGGAGAAATGAAACTCGTACCGCCTGACCCAAATATATATTAATTTAAAAAGCCCCTTGATTGAATATAAGGTACCTTCGGTTAAATTAAAACAAAAACATGAATTTTCTATTTGTTTTTGTATTGATCTGTTTTGATCAAGTTTTACTTGATTTCATTTTCTGCTACAGTCGTGTGTGACCGACTCTGAAATACCCAGTACCCAGAGCATTGTGTGTAAATTAAACGACATATGCAAATATGTAATTCACTTAGTCTAATTACGCTCTAATTGGTGAAAAACTTAAAGTAAACAGGGCGAAAGTCAGAAGAAAATGTTAATAAGTGAAGACAAATGTTGCTAGGAATGTTAAACCAAACCCATTGGTGCTGACAACACAGATATTCCCATTATAACTCCCATGTATATTATCCGATTTCACTACAAATGTATTCAGTTCTTTAAATTTATATCAAATTTCTTTATAAGTTATAATACCCTTATGGGTACAGGGTATAAATAGCTCACAAGATTTAATTTTTCCAATTTAATCGCTTACTTGGACTTTTAGATATCGATAGAAAACACAATATTAGTTCGCAGTATATGCTAAGCAAACAAAGTAATACTAATTCAACAAAAAAACTCGAACACAATATTTGTGTTTCGTTACGTAAATGTTGCTTATAAAAAGGCTTTCTGAGAATTTTATATTTCTCAAAATTTGGATGACACAGAATTAAAATCAAATTCTTTTTTTTTAACTGGGGTCGGACACCAAATCTTGAGCTTGGAGCCTGACAACATCAACATCAATGACTACTCCTCAGTGACGAAGACCCTAGAGACCCACCCTTGTTATTATCAATTATTATAATTATAACAAAATATTTTGTTCAGTTCTAAGTAAATTCGAATTATAAAAAAAAATGAATTCAAGGAATAATAAATATTCCACCTCGTAGGGTTTTAATTTAATTAAATATTTGAGTAATACTGTAACTATTTGGGTATATAAATCTAAATATTATATTTTATTTATTATTATTTATTTTTCTTATAACTTTTACAAACAATTAATTCATTTTAAAAAACTCATTGTTTTAGTACTCACCACACAAATTCGAGACTGTAACAGTTGCTTTTTAGTTAGCTGCTGCAGTGGTTTTTTCACTGAAAATGAATTCAGTATGCAAGTTACGAAAATCACGCACTCTCTGTAGAGTCCCAATAGTTGTTGTTGTTGTTTGGAGCTGCTTTTTAGGGGGGGACACAACCAAAAATCATTAGAAATTTCTATACGCAGACGAGCAACACGTACACACGCACACCTTCACACACAGCATCTCACACACACACAGGCAGGCGAATATGCGAAGCAGAAAAAAAAAGGAACGGAAAACGTGTTTGTTGTTTGTGTACTGTTGTTAGAACTGTAGTTGTTGTTTTTGTTGCTCTTGCTGTTGGCCATAAACGGCAGTTGTTGTTGTTGCTGGCTGTCCGTTGTATTTGTAGCTGCTTAAACTGGTATTTGGTAGAGAGTATTACTTTTTTCTCTGTGTCGTAAAATGTGCAACAAACTTAAATTTCTGTATATTATTCACTTTTTTCCGTTTCAATTTCTCAACGAGTTGAAAATAAAAACTGCACTCACTCAACACACACACTCAGCTAACCAGACAGCCCACACCCACGCACACACACAAGCATGCACACAATAACTAGACCGCCGATAAATTCACAATAATTTTCATAATTAAACAGGTGCAATATATTCACAGTAATTTCGATTTAATTCGATTGACAATATATATAAGATTCTGGAGACCGCGCACTAAACCGAACGATTGTTACTGTTCACTTTTCTTGCATTTATTTATTTATTATTTACCGTGCCAACGGGCGAAGTCACGAAGTAGCGATCATGCGCGACACGTCCGAACGGTTCGGCGGCAACATTTATTTAATTTATTTATTTATTTACCTGTACCAGCTAGAGCTGGAAAAACATCGATGGAAATATCGATACTACCGATGTTTTTTTAAGGCGATATTATCCAACATCGATATTTTCACCTCCCGAGAGATAGAATAGGAGAGCGATAGAGAGTAATTCTCTCTTCTGTCCAGTGCTACCAATTTACCTATTTTTTCACTAGATCTAGCGTTTTTTAATTGGCAAATGCGAGATATATTGTAAAAGGAGAGCGGGAATTTAAAATTTAAAAATACTGGCTATTATATGTATTTATATGATTTACGACACCACACTTAAATACTTCCAAGAACAACAAAAAGAGCATAAAAGCTTATAAGTTTTAACTGTGAAATCTTTTGAATCGTCATCAATCATAAGATCCACACCAAAAAAACCATTAGATTTAATCAATAAGAAAATCGTTTTACTATCCGGTTTGTTAGCTACTATAAATATGTTATATTTCTGGCTGTTTTCATAAGCTAGTTTCGTTTACTTGACATGAATTGTAAATACTGGTTCACAGTTTTTAGACTGACCTCTTTTGATTTATAGCATATAAAGATAAAGAACAATCGCAAAATGATTAAAAACATATGAAAATCTGCATAATAAATAATAATAACATAATAAATAATAGGAACATAAATCGAGATAAAGTTGTTTATTAAGCTATAATAATTATTATTTTAATTTAATCAAAATCGGATGACTATATCATATATTTGCCATAGGTTCGACCGATAAATTTTAAGTGACTATTTCAGTTGACTAATCGGTAAGATCTCTGTGTCTTTATATATCAATATTAATAATAATTTCGGCTGGAAACTGATGTTCCCATACAAACTGAGCTTTTAAATAAGTTTAGTCATTTAGCGACCCGAGGTCGCTGAAAATATCCGCAAAAGAAAACCAAAAGGCCAGTATGACTATATAATTTGTATATATCAATGCTTTGGGTGTCTAAATTATAGGTCTACCGGTTTAAAATAATTAAAGATAAATGGGAAGAAAGCAACAGGTAAGATAAAGTTATGTTTATAAATATAGATGTCAACTTTTTTGTATATCGCCTAATATCTGGATACATATCAATATATGTATGTATGTATAGATGACTTGTTATGATATAAACTATCTAAATAAAAAGCATATAATTTTTTTTTTTATAATTTAAATGTAATTTTTGGACAATAATGTAGTGCGTTTAAATTTGTATTTCCAGGTCATGGTATTTCCTAGTATCTGGACAAATTTCAGATTCTTCTTCGCAGATAGTTTAATAAAACCAAATCCCAAAAATAATAATAATAATAAATTTCATATGAAAAATGGTCTTTCACTAGTATTTGAGGAAACTATACTATAAATGGCGTATTCATAAATGTTTAACAATGTCAATATCAACGATTACAATATATATGAAGAATATCTTTGGTTGGGAGCTATTCCTTTAAAGCCCGCAAGTCCGGATACAGAGCTCCGGCATTTATATAATGAGATTCCGATTTGCGTAGGTCGCGTTTGTAATCGCTAACCACCGCCTCTCCCGTCCGTTTGACCATCTTTTTGGCGATTCCCTTTGGAGTGATGTAGTTCACGTTCTGGCTGACTACAAAGGCGTTGCCCACCGCGTCAAAGGTTCCACTGGCCAGATTTCCTGCCGGCTGACCGTATCTGAAAAAAAGGACATAATCGTAAACTAATTCAAAGAATTCGTGCTTGATTTTCTATTTGATAATGTTCAAAACCGGGAATAAGGAGTGTCCCGACCTTAAAACATTGCATACTTTTTAGGGATGCATCCTACCTTTCTGATGACATTGTAAAATAAGACAGACTTACTTGTGCTCTATGATCTTGACAGAGTTCTCACTAAGACTGCAGCCCAGAATCTTTGCCGAAGTCTCCAGGCCATCGAACACGGTACTGACTCCCTCGACAGCTCCCGCTGCTATTGTCAACGCACCCTCCATTGTGCTGTTCGCCTCGCTGCTTTCGTACCCGAAGCCTTTCTGTAACAGCTTCGATCCCTGCTCCTGGATGTGAGGAGCTAAGTAACGACCCACGGCCATTGAAGCAGTGCCCACCTTGCCTGCTATCCAACCCGTCATCCCAGCCGCCGCGTGAGTCACTTTTTGGGCCACTTCCACTACGGGGAATACGAGGGAATGAAGATGTATATTTTCCAAATTCTTATTTTATTGAAACTCACCTGAAGTCTGAACTGAGCTTGGCACCTGGGTAGGAGCATCGGCCGAGGCGGGTGTCATCTTGGAGATGAGATACGGAGTGCTCCTCATCATGAGCCCGCCGGTTTTCTCGGCGCCTTTCACCAGATTGCGAGCAATGAAATCAGCCGCACTCACAATGTGTCTAGACACCTGCTCCGAACCGGTGGCGGCATCGGAAGAGAGGCCAGCACGTTGGGAGGTCGGAGATTTCAGCTGCTCCACTGAACCAGCAAGCACAGCTTCCAGAAGATCAAGGAAAAACTGCTGGAGGTCCTGGAGCTGCTCCTCCTCCGATTCCCCGGCTGTAGTGCTCAGTGGACGTTGGCCCTCCTTGGTCAGCATTAAGCCAAAGGCATTTCCCGGCTGTTGGCACTCCATATCCGGGAAAATGATCGCTCCATACTCCGTGCGATAGCAATTGGTGATCGAGGGCACCAGTGGATAAAGCCAGATCATTCCAGGCTCCTCATTCGGCATGGAGCATTGGATAAAGTAAATTCCATTGAGGTACTGCCATTTCCCGACCACTGTGCACATAACCAGCGACATGGTAGAGGATCCACTAATAGTGGTCACAGCTCCGCTAGCTTCAATCCTGTAGATCTTCACTTGAGCCCGGAATAGCTCATCCAGTTGAGCGTGGGAGTCCCGAATAGCCAATAGTTCTCGCAAACCGGCAGCTAGTTCCCTGTAGGTTTTCGGTGTGCCACTCGCATTGCTGATATCGTAATGGGTGCAAGGATTCTCTGCCAGCAATGACCTCTTTGCATCCACTTCCGTGCGATTCTCCTCCTCGGCCTCAACGGCAGTAACGTCAACGGGTTGGTTCTGGGAGCGGAGCACCTTTATCCGATAGCTGACCTCGGTTTTAGCGCTTTTAAGTTTTTGGATAAGGGCACATGCATCGTTCCATTCCATCTGAACCGCATCTATCTCATCCGGCAGGCCCACAGGAATTCCGAAAGTGTCTTCTATCATTTTTAAAGCTAGCTCGTATGCGTCAATGGCTTGAACTTGGGCTTCCTGCTCCTCGTGGTTAATGGCCACCTCCACTTGAGTCATAGCTGCTTTGTAAGCGGCTTGGATGCGGACATAGGCCTCCAGAAATTCCGTTTCCTCCGACATTATCGTCTTGAGTATCTGAATAAAAAAATAATTTATTGTTTTATTTCAAAGAATTTAGTTTTAAATTGTATAGCCCCTGGGAATGAACCAACATGATGGCAGAGATTCATCCTGGCGATGCGGCCAACGTGGGCAAACTGAAAGGGCTAAGAGTAATCAGCTTTTCTGACCAGCGGCATGCGTCATCAAATTGGCCAACAACAACTGGTCCCCTCATCAGCATCTCTTGAAATTTCGTGGGGACAGTTGCTGGCGCCGCTCAAAATTGAATTGTGGCCAACGAAGCGAAATTGCTTCCGCTCCTCTGCGTTTATTTCCAACTAAAATTGCACGCCCACCTGTTGCACTCACCTTTGGGATTTGTTTTCAATTGAGATTCTTTGGTCAATAGTCAAGGCGTTGCGGTGCGATTGATACAGATACAGATCCGTGCACTTTGCCCACCGAGTCACCGAGCTGAAAATAATGCACACTGCTTAAATATATTTCGTCACGGATTTGATTTCGCCAGTCAGTTACACTTACATTGCATTGTTTACTTGTGCGGCACTCCGGTTTGCTCTTAGTTGAACAGCCTGTTTTAGCCAATTTATCTTAAAATCTAGCTTAAATTCGTAAATAGAGTAACAAAATTAGAATTGTCTATTCGAGTTGTGGAATGTTCTGAGTCTTTTGGCTTTTGTTTTGCTTTTACTTTTCCTGGCGATTCGCACCATATGTTCTGGAGGTCTGCGCACGTTCAGACTGGTATGACGGAAAGCGTCATTCTTATAGTGGCTAAATATCAGCTGTTTGCATACAAATTCAACTTTTGAAAATATATACATATTTTGGGTTTTCTTTTTTACTAAACGGCTGAAAACGGTAGCGGAATATAAAACTTAAATTCTGAACAATAAATTAATTAATTAACATATACAATTACAATAAATAATTAATTTTTGTGGCGATCTCTTTATGACTAAACATATAGGCTATATTTAAAAAATTTAATCATTTAGTCGTACAGAAAATACCCAGAATATCAATACCCTTTTTTGAAGGATATTTATTTAGACTTGTACGAAATTAAGTCTTATATATTATAAGCATAAGGAGTATAAATAATAATAAAGCATATAATAAACTGTTGAAAGTATGCCCTATTGTAAATTTAAGGAAACGGTTCATTTTCACAATCTATCGATCTCCGTGCGGTGTTGAGATGTTTTATGAACATCATTTGGAATATCAATCTATGTATATATAAATCTTCCTTTATCGCACCTATAGTCGTTATATATAGTCGTCAGATTTTTATGAAATTCAAGTCAATTGCAGGACACCTAAAAAAGATACAGTATTTGGATGATCTTTCGCTGGTCGCTGCAACTAACACGCAAGAGGAAACCCTTATTTATAAATTACGAATAATCAACTAAATAAAATTTAGATCAATATTAGGCTTTTTTACCATTGGCATTTAATCATAAAAACTGCATGATCTAACGGGATACGGACTTTCTTTGGGAAACATTCATTTATATTTGTGGTGACTGTTAGGAGACCAACTCTTGGACGACCTACATTAATCGGTCAGAATAATAATAACCTTTTCCGATCTTCCCAACATCCAGATTCAAGGGCTGCTTTGTTACCTCCACTAAACGGGGGTCATAACTTCCTTTGAATATATTTAACTTGATCAGCGTTGTGGAATTCCTACAGAGATTAAACATGAAGTCATCTGAGAACATTGAGAACGTGGGAGACAGTTCATTTTCAGTTACAGAGCAAATAAATAATAATAATAATTAATAAATAATAAATTATTTTCCCCATAAGTATTTGCAATTACTTTGATCGCGAATAATTTGAAGTCTGATAACTGGAAGCGTAAAAGAAATGTATACATAAAAGCACTGAAGCTTTGCCCATTTTCCCAGAACAGATGTACACGATTTTATGATTTTAAGAAGATCGTAAATAATTACCATATCTCATAGTAGCTAAGGATGTGTTTAAAATCCACGAAGTTATAATTAATTTATATACTCTTGGTATTACAAAGTAATTGTTATTTCCTTTGCCAAATTCACAGTTGGCATTGTAATTTCCCTTACATGTTTTTGTGAGACTTTGATTTAAAAGCACACAATTTCAGCTTTCCTTCGACACGGATAACATTCACATCATGCCTTTAAAATTAAATCCATTGAAAATTGGGTGGGTTGTTGCCATGACCTAGGATCCCAGAGTACCAGACTTTATTCTTCGGGTGGATCTTTGATTGAAATCAAAGCTAACTTAGGCGGCCAAGCTTGACATGCCTATTGGGTTTACGCCTCCACAACTTAGGTGTCCATAATCTTCTGCAGGTTGCGTCATCCTGCTCGGTCATCTCCTCTTCGACTCCATCATCATCTTCCTCGACATACGTGTTGATAATGCCGAGTACCTGCCTCTTGTCTAATTCGTTCATTGGGTCTAAGGATCTTGGTGAACTTGGCAACGAGTTCGGTTTGCATGTCTGGCTCCGGTTCCGTGTTGATGAACGAAGAAGCATACATACATACATATGTATGTCGTTCAGCATATTTTGTTAAAAGAATTGATATTATTGTTTCTTGAAGCTCGAATTAAAAGGAAGAAAGAATCCGCCAAGTGACACGGTTTGAAAAGCAGAAGTAAATCTTTTAGCTACTTTTTACCTTTAAATACGTTATGTGTGTTTATGTTTAAAGCAATCAGGATCACATAGTATAAGAATCGTGTGTGTACATGTTTGATTTGGTGATCGGTAAATATATGATTGAGTTATCGCGTACGCCGATGCTTAAGTGGGTGTAATTAACCACCTAAATACTCAAAACTTTACCATAATAATTGTAGGACACATTCTCAAAGAGTCATATTACCAATATGTAAAAACAAAATTATCAATGTTCGTCATTTCCTTGATTCTGGCAGCAATTTGAGGATCCAGATGTAAAATTAGTTTGAATCCTCTGACATTGCTGCGACATTGTTAGAAGCTACCCATGAATCTTCTTCGGCGACAGCGAAGTTCGGATGAATCCACTGTGTCGCATAAATGAACTTTTGAGATGCTGAGGTGGTTCGAGAGGATTTGTTGGGCTGATGATATATACATAGACTCTCCGTGGATTTTCGTCAAGGACATAAAACAAAGTGTGCAGAAGATGTATGTAGATGTGATGAATATCTTATAAGAGAGTCAAATCAAAGAAATTATTCCAATTCATAACTTTATAAGCGTGACCGAGGGCTGTACCAGACTTTACCGAAGATCGACTAACTTCGTTCTGCAATATTTGTGACACCTGCATTAAGTAATAAAAGCAGAAAACATATCAATTAAAATTTCTTTTGTCGTGTTATTTATTTCGTTCTTTTTATCATCATTTTTAAAATACAATAAATGTTATTTCCTTTAAATATTTTTGCGGATCTTTAATTTGAATGCCAAAATTACATTTTTCGTTCATTTCGTACGACATTCACATCCCATGTTTTGTTCCTTTTTAGTTTTTGAGGGAGAGGAGGTGGCGGCCGTGGGGGCCGAATATACACACATATGTATATACAACATATGAAAACTTGAGTAACGAAAATAATCTATTGGAATTTGTGTGTGAAGTTGCGATGGCCTTGGGATCAGGTCCATCAACCAACAAGTCAAATTCTAAGGAGTCGCAGACTTTATTCTTCGAGAGAAGATCTTTTGATTGAAATCACATTATATATAGAATTATATATCCCGGATAACTCTATCGTACACATAAATATATGTAAGTATGCGTGTATGTATGTTTGTTTTTAACAAATATTTCATAATGCATTTGCGACGACAAAGTCGGTCATCAGATGAAAATAATAATAACGATAAGCTGGAGCTTAATTCCGTCTTCTTCCTTGCCAAGATCGGGACAGCAACATAGGGAACTTAGGCGGTCGCCACGCTCGCCAACTCCCGATAGGCATCCTGCAGTGCTTGCTGCTGCTCCGGACTAAGGGTACTGGCACAGGCCGCCATCACATCCGGATTGGCCTCCACCTGCTTGACAATGGTAAGCATGCGGGTGCCTGTTGGGCTCTTTGCCTCGACAACCTTGGTGCAGAAGGCCTCGGCAATGATGAAGACGATGCGCGGTAGATTACAGTTGTTGGCACCGAGGATCACCGGGTGATTGCCCTCGATCAAGTCGCACATGTAGCCATAGATATGTGCGGCTTCCTCTCCATCCTCGGAAACGGGCAAAAACGAGAAATATGCTGCAATCAGCTCGTCCACATTGGTAAGCGCCGATTTGTTATACTTGAGGATCTTGGTAAAGGCAGAAATCGCATTCTCAGTAGCATTGATATTTTCAATTTCGCGGGACTTAGGGTCGTTGATGATCTGCACCAGCAGTGGAATGATCTGGGCGCATGTCAGCGCGAATTGTTCGCCGGCGAACTGGCCGAGCATTCCGCATCCGTAGGCGGCCGCCTGGCGCACCTCTGGCGACTTATCGCAGACGTACTGCAAAAGAGCTGGCGTGAAAATCTGCTGGTAAGGTGCGCAAGCAGGACCACAGAATTCTGAAAGAAAGAAACGACAACAAAGCAGAATTAAAATCAAAATTACAAAATTACATATGCAGGACATGGAAGCCTACCGATCAGGTCATCAAAGACACATATGCCCCACTGGTGATCGGCTGCCGATCGGCTGGGGTCCAGCAGCTTGACAAAGTGCGGCGCCACCTGCTCAAATGCCGGCAGGAACTGGGCTTTGTTCGTCTGGAAGAGGGCGTGCGTAATGTCCACAATCTTGGACAGAATGTAAACATCAGTGTCGTCTTGCTCGGCAAGCTCCTCTTCGACACCATCGTCATAGTCCTCCTCGTTGCGGGCGGCCAGACGCTTGTCTGCCCGCTCAAAATGCTCGACGACATACTTGTTGATAATGTCGAGCACCTGCTTCATGGCTTCTTCGTTCAGGCAGTTGGGTCCCAGGGTCTCAATGCACTTGGCCAGCGAGTTCAGCAGTTCAGTCTGCACCTCTGGCTCCGGTTCCGTATTGATGACCTTGAGCAGCTCCGGATAAATGTACAGCCACATGTCCTCTATGTACTGCGGTCCCTTGATCTTGGCGCAATCGAGGAGGTAAGGCAACGATTCAGCCGCTGCTGTGCGGACGCCATCGTGGAAGTAAAACTTGAGCATGGGCAACATCTGACGGACCACCTGCTCGGCGTATTCGGCAAATCCTTCCTTGAGTTCCCGGGCATAACAGACCAACATCTCACAAGCGGAGGCCTTGTCGTCCATGCCAGCAGTGCGAATGGCAAAGTTCTGCTGCTCTCCGAGGTTGATGAACGACCAGTCCACATCCCCCTCAATGTCCTCCACCTCGTCGTTGTCCAGCATAGCCACCTCTGGCTTCATGGTAGCCGTTCGCATGACTGGACCCATTACCACGGGCAGATATTGCTCGAACTGCTTGCCAAGGATCTTGCACATGCGTGCCCAGGCCGTAATCAAGTAGGAGGTCTGCGGATCGTCATCGGCCAGCTCTCCTCCCTCGGTGTGGTTAACCAACAGCATGTCCATGATCTCTCCGGCATCGCCGATGAACTTCTCCCGGCCGACAGCCAATCCAATCAAGCTGACACACTCTATGGTCTTGCCGCGTAGCATTCGCAGGTCATCCGAGTTGGCATTCTGGATGATGAACTTCAGGCACGGCATCAAGCGATCGTAGTAGGCTACGAATTCCGCTTCACAGGTATCAGCCACCGATGCAATGGTAGTCACCACCTGCTCCAACACGAGCTTGTTGCCCTTTTCAACCAGCTCCTTGAACTTCGAGTTGAGAATCGATTCCAGCTTGGCCATAATCCCGTCTAGGTAGCGCGTCAATATGTTCTTCGGGCAGTCCTCGCTAAAGTTCACCAGAGCGGCACCGGCGTGCGCCTGCACACGTGGATTCTCCACATCATCCAGCAGAGATAGCAGACCGGGAATAACCTGCAAAGGTTAAAAGTTGCTTAAATGAAATTCAAACATCTGCAAAACCCCTCTTTTGTCAATTCTTGCGCGGGGTGCATGACAGTTCAAAAGGCTATTTATATGGATGTACGTTGATTAAAACAAGAAATCTAGGAAAGAGAACCTACTGTTTTTCAAGATATGTTTGGGTGGTAATAAAATAATAATAAAACTTGATCTGAGCGTAATCTTTAAGATGTTGTCACCAAATTTGTTAGTTAGTTAGTTCTGAGATCTAGGATTTCATACGGACAGACGGACATGACTAAGTTGCACCGTCTTAGTTTTTCTGATCAAGTCAGAGATGCCTCCCTATGCGAGTTACAGACATTTTCAAGGTACAGAAGTTGAGAACTAGTTTATTAGCTATATATCGAGTATCAGGGTTCCATTTTCAACGTCTGCGTTAGCACCTGGCGTGGGAATAGCAAAATTGGAATATAAACAATTTCGGCTCGTGCGACAAGTAAACAATTTAGTAGAATTTTGCACGACTCTTTGTTTATACACTTGTAAAACGTTTGTTTACATTGTGTGAATTGATTATTTACAGATATGTGCATAGATTTTATAGCGACAAACTGTAGACAGATTTAGAACTAACATTTTCGACGAATTTGCGTTTGGAATTCTTGAAATAATTATAATCCATGGAAATTAGATATAAATATTTTTTGTGTGCTTTACTTACTTGACTGTGGAACTTCTTCTCGAATGTCGGTGCAAAGTCAGTGGACATTTGGCCGATGGCGTTGCAGGCGGCGTATCGCACGCGGGGATGGGGATCTATCAGGAAGTTGAGGACTCCGGTCATAACCTCGTCCAGAATGGCCTCCATCTGCTTGTGGCAGCCCTCTCCAATGGCGGAGATGGCCATGAGGGCGGCAAAGCGATGCTTCCAATCAGCATGGCTCAACATGGCCGGTAGGGAGTTCATCACGTGCGGCAGGACAACCTTGCCACCCAATCCGCAGGCGAGGCGGTCGAGCGAGGACTCGGCAATCACATTGTTGTCGCTGTGATCGTCATCGTCGACCACATCGGTGGTGGACCAGTTCTCGTCCTCATCCAAGTCCGTCATCATCTGCAGGACCAGAGGGATCAGGGCCACGATATACTTATCAGCCCGCTTCCGCACCATTGCCGGGGCATTCTCGGCAAGCGAGACCATCACCTCCAGCACGAGGTGGCGCCAGCTGTCCTCAAAGTCCTGTGAACTAAACACCTTCATGCAGACCTCGAAGATAAACTCCAGCTGGGGACGCAGGAACTTCGGACAGTTCTCAGTCATGTCGATGAGAAGCTTGAGCAGGCTCTGATCGTCCTGGACCTCGATCGTCTCCCCAGTGATGTGGATCATACGGGGCAGCATATCCGCGAAATGCTTGTGAATAGCCGCTTCCTTCTCCTTGTCGTGGAAGAGGATGAAGGCGCCAATGGCTCGCACAGCCTGGACTCGCACCTCCGCATCGGAGCTGGCGTCCATGCTTTTGGCCAGCATCTGCTTGATCAGCTCGATGTACTGGGCCTCCTGGTTGCCAAAGATAGAGGGCACGCTGGTGAAGATTCGCAGAGCCGATTCCTGCAACTGGGGATTAGGCGAGTTGGCGCACTGGAAAAGAAACTGGAGAACGTCCGGCCATTGGTTGTTGCAGTCCTCGTCAATCAGATTCCTGGCCACCTCGGCAACCACCTCGCAGATCTTGCGCCTCAACTGAGGAGTCACTTCCTGCTGCACTGCCAAAAGGATCTGCTGCAGAAGCTGATTCTGCGACTCAGCGGGAATCTGTGAGCAAGACGGGCATAAGTTACAATTTTCGGGAAGGATTAGTTACTCTTTCAGCTAACCTCTTTGTAGAAGTCCATGAACTCAGTGGTGAACAGGCGGCGCAGCAGCACGGCGGCCATCTGACGCGCCTCCTCCGATTGCTGTCCATTTTGGATGTTGCCCAAAAGATGTGTCACCTTCAGCTCCCTAGCCAGATTGTTGTAAGCTTCCTGCAATCAAGAAATTAGACACAAACAAATGGGAAAACTTGAGAATTTTATCTCTGGAAGGTATCGAGTCAATTTATCCAATGAGGAAAAATCTTCATTTTCGATCCCCCTAACATTATTCTAGTTTACAGAATTTTTCAATCTCAAACATTAATGAAAAGAGATCATCCTTATATCGGTCCATAAGAAATGCCAGTCTATGACAGTCGAGGCTTTGTTAAAAAGGTTTGAAGTTCTTTTTTGCTCATATTTTCATAAGTATATTGTATAACTATAGCATTAGTTCTTTTGATAGAATAAATTAAATTCACTTATACTCTTTATTAAAAATGTTCAATTCAATTTTGTCTAATGAATAACTATATCATACATATATCGGAATACTTAGTTTATTACATTTTCTGCTTGCTTAAAGTTAAAGTCAACTTTGCAGATAAATGGGATAGTATTTTTATTATAAAAAAAAATTAATGGAATACTGAGAATTATCCAGTATTATAATGGGTTTGATTGCAAAAATGAAAATATAACAATAATTTGTATAAAAATATAGCTGGCAAGGACAGGATGCTAGAATTATGTCCATACGTATTTTTGGAACATAACTAGTGTCGCCACCAAGGTAAATAATGGCAGTACCGTCACTGCAGGTGGATACCGTGGGCGGCCGGCGCTCAAGGTCGGTGCAGAATGGGGTGGGGTGGGGCGGTGCCATGTAGCGCCGGAACAAAAGGGAATACAATCCGGCCGCCTTATCACCCGAAACAGATTGCATTTCCACAGACTGTGTGTCATGGATTATTTTCGCACCTGCTCTTTGTTTCCGTTTTGCGCCTATTATTAAAATCAAAAATCATGTGGCGGCCATACAAATTGTACAAATATCTGTTCGATTTCGATTTTGCTTTGCGTGCTTCGCACATTCCTCCTGTCCTCTCTGTCATTCTCTCACACTCCCACACATACACAAGAACACTCACACATACGCCAGCATGCCCGCAACAGCATGCGAATGTAGATGGCAAAGCGGAGGGCGAAAACACGTTTTGTGTGAGCTGCGATGATTCAGGCAGAAATTCTGCCGAAAATGTTCGGCCTGCCGGGGCAATTATCTTATAGATGGCAGGCCAGCAGACAACCCATATTTAAAGTGTGTACTATGTGCACATATCTGCAAATTGCGCATTGCAAATTGCGAGGGCCATATTTGACGTGCAGATCCTCCGCCCCGCCCGCAAACTGCGTGCAAAACTGTAAAATGTAACACACAAACTCACCTCGGCCTGCTGACGGACATCGTTGTCCGTGGACAGGAGGGAGACGAGAAGCTGCTGGAACTGAGCCTGATCCGCTGCCATTTTATTTTATTTGATTTCAAATGAAACAAAACAAGCGCTCCGTGAAAAACCACGATTTTTCTCTTCAGTGTCAGTATTGACGCGACGGCGGCCGCCTTAAAAAGAGCAGAACAATTGTATGGGTTGTCAAAACCTCGGAAGTTTTCGCGCACTGCCCGCTCGCTTCAGCATTAGCTTTCTGACTGACGGTTTCTTGAGGTGGTAGGAGAGAGGTAATGATTTCTTTGTGGTGCCGAATTAATTAATTTAACCAATTTTCGCGGTTTTAGTTGTGTTTAATAGAATTCCGAATCACGCTAGAAATTACGTTGCGGCGCCGGTGGCAACACTGAATTATCGATAACAATCATCGGCTTTTGGCGGGCACGCAAGCTGCCACAGCGTTGCCCCATTGGTAAGAATGCCACTTCAGAGTTTATACTTTCAACCCGCAAAGCTGCCACGCTATTTTTATTTAAACGTCTAAATTAATTAAAAACGAGTATTTAAGAAAATCATTTAACCATATAGAAAAATTATATTTTTAAATTTATTTCATTAGAAACAACTAAATCTAAAAAAAAATATTTATATAAAAAACTATTTTAGACGGTTTTAATTACACTCTTATACATCTACATCTTTCACTTTCACAAATATATTAATCTTACAGAAAACACTTAAATGTTCTGACATATTTTTGCATTTAGCGAAAACCCCAACATAAAAGAAATACATTACAAAAAGCGATTAATCTTCCCTTTTTTCCTGCACAAAACCAAGTTTCGCGGGATAAGGATAAACAGATTTTACTGCTCCTCAACCTTGGCCAGGCGCTTTACGTTAGTAAAGAGCCGCAAGGTGAAGTGGTAGATCATTTCGACCATGCTCAGAATGGAGAAGCCCATGAAGAGGCCAAAGATACCGCCGCAATTCGCCAGAAACTCGGTCATGCCGTACAGCTCCGATCGCTTCGAGGTAATGAACTGGCTTTGCTTAAAGTAAATGGAGAGGCGGGACAACTGTGATCCTGGATACTCTTGCAGGAACTCGGTGTCGCCCTCGGCCAGAAGCATCTCCTCCAGATCGAAGTTGGCCTGCGAGATCTCCGTGTTGTAGACGAGCGATGTGCAGGCCGGCATGCAGTTGCAGGCTGATTCCACACCACGCCAATCTTCGCGAGCGGCATTCAGCGCTCTTATCCTTTTGAACTCCCTTACGAGCAACTGCCTCTCCGCACGATCGTAGCAGTGGATCTTATCCTCTCCGCACACCGGCATGTCCATGTTCCGTGGCATCGAGAACTTCACGCATCCACACTTGGTGAGTGTGAAATTGGCCAGACATTCCAGCTGACAATTGGATTCGGTGTACACCTTGAAGAAGCGCAGGGAGCGTTCCTGACTAAGGAAGCACTGCCTACGAAGTGGATTATACTCGGCAATGCCCGACGACATGGTGATCATATTCGGCTTAACCGCGATCAACACCTCCTTGCCCATGGGAATGCGAACAAACTGCTTAGATACCTGCGGGACGTCATCGGGGGCATGGAGCAGCACCTGGTTGGAGTTGTTACAAAAATGATCAAATAACGATGCCCTTAGGTTTTAAATAATAATGCCAAATTCCCACCTTAAACCCTTGCACGGGTCCTCGGCAAGCATAATCCACTTCCTGTTTAAAGCTCAGGAGTCCCAGAAGAATTCCCGACCTTTCGCCAGCGCTAAGAACCCTGGCCGGAAATGTTTCCACATCGCTGCTGTGCGCATAGCCCGATTCCAGCGTCCAAGGAGCGTGTCTCGAGCTGATGTTCTCCATTTCCAAAGCCTCCCCACTGTGCTGGTACTGATACGTGTCCTCTCGGTAAATTTCCGTGGCCCGCAGCCCATTGAATGTATAGCATATACCCTCCTCCGTAAGGGTCTTTCGGAAGAATTTTTTGCACTCGTCAAATTGACTTAACCAGCGGCAATCGAAGAAGTATCGATCGAACTGAGGCAACATCCGCTCGAGCACATCGAAGTAGTCCAAATCATCGCCTTCAATCAATGGTATTTCCTCATCAATGACCTGGGTGTCGCACACATGCAACAAAGTCCGAAACTCCTCCATCTCCAAAGCGCTCACATTTTGGGGCTTAAACACTCGCGAGGTTCGATTCTCCTTACTGAATTGGTTCTTCAGATCGGCATAGGTGGTCTCGTTGCCTGCGCGGACAAAATATATACATTTAGAACAGTACGAATTTTACAGAATTAAATGAAATAAATTAAGTCTGACCTTTTTGTTTCAGCACCCGCTTAGTTTCCGAGCACACTGTTACTGCCGGAAATGGGATATTCCAAACGGGCGTCGATTTCTCTGCAAAGCTCACGATCACTGGCTGTCAAAGGATACCAATCAGTACCAAATATAAAAAAGCGAACCTGTAAAAACTCCCTTGTCCATTCAAGGAAGATTTTACTGTACTACTACCGTTTCCGTCCATTTGGTAAAGGCCCTGGCAATCAGCATGGAACAGCCACAGATCGAGATTAGAAACACGACCAGCCAGAACATTCGCTCTGGCATCGGTCGCTGCCGGTCGCCCAGGTATTGCACGCCGTGGATCGAGGTGTGCTCGCAGTATTCCTGGT